>VZTX01027795.1:1181-33873 GCA_013400915.1 Pardalotus punctatus
CATCCACGAGACATCAGTGACCATTGACAAACATCTACTCCAGACGCCACCTCCAGCAGGGGTAAACACATCTGGTCTGAAAAGGAACGATAAGAAAAATTGAAGAACGAAAAATCCTGTAAAACCGTGTGTCATGGAATGATTCTCTCTGCACAGCCGGGCTATGTGTGGATGAGATGATTTCTGTGGTACATCCTGGCCAGAACAACATCCTGACCAGAAAATACAGTAAGGCCTTGACTCTCTAACACTAAAATGTTGTTGGAGGGTTTTTGTTTTTCCTGCAGTTTCGGTGACATCAGCAGCAGGCGTTCTCTGCAGCCAGAGTTTTTATGGCCCTGGGTAATATCCTAAGGAGATGAGAACTGGTATATCTTCATGAACTAAAAGTACAGATATATGCTGTCTTATATTCTATGCTTTGATCCGTATTTTCTTTTTGGAGTTCACTTTGTGTAATAAATAATGTATAGAATTTGTTACAAAACATTAAGTATATCAAGATTAAGAATATATGACATGTCCATAATTTGTATTTTATTATGAGAATTTCTGTTCTGTTACTCCTGGAAGAGACATCAAGGAGAACGCTTGTATTAAATGCATAATGATGACTAAATGAGTTGTTTACAAACATTTAAGACTCCTGGAAGACACTTATGTAGAATTTAAAACATACATACAATTTTTCAGGTGCTGCACTCTCATAAGGTACTTACTGCTGCACAATGACAACAGGGTGTGTGCTCTGTGTAACTCAGCTCTGCTGAAACACACATGGGACTCCTGAAAAACCTGCAACTAATACCTCTGAGAGACAATTGCTAATCCTCTGGAAATAGGCTTTACCCAAAATTACAGGACTATTAGGAGACTAGAATCCTAGGTGTAAGCAGACATAGCTGTCTTGCACTTTGTAGATTAGTGCAACGTTTTATAAGTCAGCAGTTCATACCTTATTGAAATACTTACTGTTTTGCTCACGTACTTCAGAGTGTTTTTGATCTTTGTGGGCCCAGTGTTCTTCCTCCAGGGCTTGTGGGGGGCACAGCAGTGCAGATCTGCTGCTGTAACCCTGATTTACTGAAATTCAAGCCCAGAAATGCCGTATGACTTGTGCAAAAATCCCGTGGCAGATCAGTGGCAGAGACAGAGAGAGAGGGACACTCTCTTCAACACATGGCACCTAAACTAGTGCACAGAATGAGGATAAGGGATGGAGGATGTTGAAATCTTTAATGAGGAGCTGAAAATACTACCACTGTCCAAACCAACCGCCTCCCCACTTTGCTGGACACTCACACAAAGGTGTAGTATGCCAGCCCCTTCCAAGCCTCTTGCTGGAGCACTGGGCTTGGCAGTGGCCCTGTGTGCCCAGAAGGATCCCTGCAGAGCAGAGACACTCTGTGCTCTTCTGTGCCTTTTCCAGCCTGAAATGCCAGTGAGAGCTGAGGATGAGCCTGATGAACACCGTCTAACCTTCAGTACACATCCCCAGGGAGTGTTTATTTGGCATCCTCAGTCTTCCAGAGAAGGCTGGTAGGGTGCTGGTGTGGCAGGATGAGCCGTGAGCATCAGAGTGAGTGACATTTGATTGCCAGTGTTAAAAACGAGCTCCAGTCTCCTGCTGAATGGAAAGGTTTTTAATAGGGAATAACAGTCAGGGACAAAGGATAGAGCAAAAGGATTACAGCGTCCAGGGAATGCTGGGCAACCCCAGGCACCGGCCCTGGTGAGACATTCTCTTTATATACATTTTTTATTGCATCAGCCTGGTACATAGTCATAGGTAAATATGTATATTCATACTTATTCTAAAAAACACATGGCCTTTTAGGTATGTGAGGAATTCCTCCATCTGTTGATTCTTGGAAGATTTGTGGATAGAGGTGTCTGGTAACAGGGGTCTGTCATCTGAGATTGTCCTGGGGCTGGAGTTATCACTGCTGTGTTTATCTGAGATTGTCCTGGGGCTGGAGTTTTGGCTTCCTGGGGCTGGAGTCATCACATCTGTGCTTATCTAGTTAAGCTTATAATTTGTTAGCTGTATTTTAACATATTTTTGGTTAGTTATTTTTCAGCTATCTCTAAGGTAGAACAAGAGAAAAGCATTTAATAATGGTTACATTCCTACAACATAAAGGTTAATATTATACACATAGCATTCATTATTTGCGAAAAGCCAACACTTTAATATGTATTTATAACACCAGGAAGGTCTGGAGCGTACTTCCAGGGAGAACAGCTTGTCCACTCTGACTTCATAAAGAGCAGTGTCTGACATCTCCCTGCTCATGAATACAAAGTGGTGGCTGATTCTGTGATTCCATGGATGGCCATGGGATGCATCTCTTCTGCTTGCACAAAACACCCTGGTCTTTAAGGTCTATTTGTGTCCCTGGATTTCTGAGTTCATTGTCATCCATGCTCTCACTTGTAAATAGAGCAGCCAGGTTCTAAAGGACCAGGATGATGTGGTTATTGGATGTTGGCTGTTTGTAGCCTCTGGCTGTGCTGCAGAACACGTCCCTCTCCTCCTCCAGACCCCACCATGGCTGAGCGTGGCTGTGCAGGGCTGGAGGCCACCCCAGGGCGCTGGACAACCACCCTGAGCAGAGATCCTGGCCAGCACTGCGGATGCCCCGTGGCTGAGGTCCTGCTTGCAATGTCCCCACCTGCATGACTGGGGACTTCTGCCCACCCTGATGCCCGGCAGTGAGCCCTGCCTGACCCACACACTGCCCAGGGCTACAGTGGGGAATGCAGCCCTGGTTACCTGAAAAATGTCCCTATTGCTGGTATTGAACCAAAAGGGGGCTCATTCAAATTGATGCTTGTTTCTTCTTCCAAACACTGAGGGATAATCAAAGAGAAGCAAAATATTCATTCTTCCCTCTTTGCCTGTTCTTTTCTCTGAAATAATAATTCAGAAATCAAATTAAATCCTTGCCTAGAAGCATTTCTTTCCTGTACATTTGAATGGTTTTTCTGTAAGGATTCGATTTTGTCAGCAAGTTTCAATGTCATCTTAAAACTAATTTGCTTGGTATGAAGTAAGTATTTAAAATCACGGCTTATAGGTTAAAAATGGTTCTGTGTGTTGGTCTTTCGGTATCCTTCCCACAGATGCAGAACCATAACAAATCTTGTAGATTCAGGCACTCATGGACTACAATAACAGACCCAACATAATGCAGCAGAAGTGTTGGCCCATACCTGATACCACTGATGGTAAATAATGGAATCATTTACTGTTATTACAATTTGAGACACGTGAAACTAGAAGTGAATAAAGTGGTTGACTGGCTTCTCAATCCATGGTGATAAACACCGTAAGGATGCAGTGGGTTCAGACGCAGCCCTCGAGCAGCTGCAGGGCCAAGCCCCCAGCGAGCTGCAGCAGCGGATTCGCTGCCAACGGGGATGTGGCAGGAGAGAGTTTTGGTGCTGGTAGCGCAAGGCAGGGTGTCCTCCTGCTCCCTGGTGTGCCAAGTGCTTGGTGCGCAGTGGTGGGGAACGGGTGCCCTCCCGCTCCCAGGGCGTGCTGGATGTGGCACTGTGGGTGGAAGGCGGCGTTGACAGCAGAGCCTGGACGCTCCTTCCTTCTTGATCTGTACCAGGAATGGTGGCAATGCCAGAAATAGTTTCATTAAGAAATTTTAATGTGCGTAAAATCCAGACTATTTTGAGAATAGAAATAAGAGCCTCTCTGCATTCATAATTTTGCTCCCATGAATGCCTCTCTGCTTATAATTACCTCCTATTTACATGGAATTGTTTATTGTTAATAGCCTTAGTGTTTAGAAGGTACAAATAACATCTCCACTGGGAAAAGGGAAATGTCTTTCCTGACATATAAAACATCTACTATGTCTACTTTTGAACTAAGGAGAAGTACTTTAGGAACTACCAAGCAGTCTTTAACATCTAACGGGAAATGACGGTTTGACTTGCAATGCAACCCTCTCACTGGTCCCTTTGTCCGGGGCACAGGTTTAGGAAGGGTGGTGCCTCACACTTCACCCAACAGCATATGAGAGCTGTGATTGTCATCTGGAAGTGCATTTACACAGTCCGTGGGCTCCAGCTGAGAAGCATCACTCAGCTTTGCTCAGTGAGGATTTACAGGTACCAGCACCATGGAACCAGCTATAGGCAATGAGCAACTTCCAATAAACCAGTTTTCTGCTGTTGTCTGTTGATTTAAACTCAGAATTAAATTAAGAAATCACCTAATAAATGCATTTATTAGCTCATTCAGAATAAAATAAAGAAAAATGTCGGTGATTAATTTACCTGGAAAGATAATCACAGAGACTCTTCAACTGGAGCCGCATCCTTAAAGTTAATGGTCTATCAAGTGAGAAGATGAGAGTCTGTGTTACTTCAGTGGCTGTCAGCATCTCTCTGCTGGTCGTGTGCAGCAAGAGGTACCAAAGGAATATTGATTTCCTCTGAAAATACTTTGTAGCCCTCCCCAGCTTCCCACAGGCTTCACCTGTCACTTCTCCGCAGTCCATGTGGCTGTCACAGGATGAATAAACAATTCCATTCCCACAAAATTGTTTGCGAAAGCCGGTCTATGCAGTGTGTACATGTAAAACAGGCTGTTTGACTGCTCCCTTAGTGCCTTTGGAGAACTGCAGGATAGTCTGGAGAAAGGAGCTGAGCAGGGGCTGGAGACACTGGATTCACTCCCAGATAAAAAAGCCTGTACGCTGCTGTGGCTGTCTGCCATGTGCCAAGGAGTAAAACATCACATGAGATTAGATGAGCCTTGGTTTTGAATTTAGAGGAGGTATTTTGGTTCAGTTCTTACTCCGAAGCTGATGGATGAAAACATGACATTTTAAAATGCAGAATATCCTACAGAAACAGCACCGAGCCAGCACAGTGTAAAAGGAACTAAAACACTGTACACAGCAGGAGCAGCAAGTGGATAACCCAGGGGCTGGGTGCAGCCACCATGGGGCTTGCTCTGGCCCTGTACTGGGATATCCCCGTGACTGCTGGTGGCCGGCACCCCACCATGGCTGGGCTCTGGAGACCAGGACAGCCGGCTCTGAGAGGGATCCCCAAATCCACGGGGTGTGCGTTTCCTACACTGCCTGCTGAGAACTGATAAAGCTACTGAGTCTGTCTCCCACTACCAGACACTTTTGTTTCCTCTTACGTGGACTTTCACCTCAGTTAAGCTCGTCAGCTTACATGAAAAATTGTGACCAGACTCCTGAGCTCCAGTTTCTGAAGAGACTTGAGTCTCTCAGAAATGATCAAAGATGTACAAGTCCTTTCCACTCAGTTAAAACCAACGGATATTGCCTGAAATCCTGTAAAACCTTTGAGGTGGAAAATACAACTTCTGCAGCCTCTTTTCCCTCTGTCACACAGATCAGAATGGACACACCAGGTCTGGTTATGCCAGTTTGGGTTCCTCTTGGGCAGACTCAGCTGCCCTGACTTGATCTCATCACTTCACATTCCTGCATTGCACTACTCCAGTCTGCTTTTTAAATCTCCATTTCTGATCTCTATAATATAAAAGGTTATGTTCTGCATATTATCTTCAAATAATATTTTTTTAAAATTTCTTGTTTAAACAAAAACATCCAAAAAAAAACCCCCCAAAAACCAACAAAGAAACAAAAAAAACCCCACAACCCCCACCCCCCCAAAGCCCTGAAAAAAATCACGTTTTGAAAACCCCACATTTGTTCATTCTCTCTAATGTACCTTTCCCCATGATGACTACAAGGTTTTTAATTATCTTCTTCAATGTCCACTGTTCAATTGTTTTTCTCAAGGTCACAAGCCGTTTTGCAGATGGAGAAAGTGCAGCTTGTTCTCCAAACCTACACTCTGCTTCTGCCTTTCTGAGAAAGCTCAGGCAAGCTGTGTGCTTTGGAAAACAACAGCAGCTTTCCAGGAATATTGCAGGGAGCAAAGGTTCTCACACCAAAGCCAAGGCTGCAGGCTGTGGCTGGGATCAGCAGGAGCACGGGTGGGATGGAATTCAGCTCTTCAAAGCCCCAGTGCCTCTATCATGCCATGGCAGGGCCCCCGGGGTCCGGGCTGCCCCAGGGACCGGCTTGGTTCCCTTACAGCACCTGCTGAGGGTGGCACCCGCTGCCCCTCGGACCCTCCCTGTGGTCACCGTGCTAGGATGGACTCAGGTGCAGGAAATCCATCTTTGTGGACATTTTTCAGCAGAAGGGATGGTGCAGTTGTGGTGTGGAATGAAAAGAGTTCAGAATGATGCCCGGGTCTGGTTGCACTGCCATGCTGGCCATGAGTGCAGGACGAGCCAAGCCCTTCGGTAAGGGCTGCAGGGGCTGGGCTGTGCGGGAGCAGGAGCTGGGCTGTGCGGGAGCAGGAGCTGGGCTGTGCGGGAGCAGGAGCTGGGCTGTGCGGGAGCAGGAGCTGGGCTGTGCTGTGCGGGAGCAGGAGCTGGGCTGTGCGGGAGCAGGAGCTGGGCTGTGCTGTGCGGGAGCAGGAGCTGGGCGGTGCGGGAGCAGGAGCTGGGCTGTGCTGTGCAGGAGCAGGAGCTGGGCTCTGCTGTGCAGGAGCAGGAGCTGGGCTGTGCTGTGCAGGAGCTGGGCTCTGCTGCCTCCGCTCCTGGGGCCAGCACAGAGGGTGGGACAGCCCTGCCCCTGCTCCAGGGATCCTGCTCAGGATCCACCCCAGGGAACAGCAGTGCTGCTCCGGCTCCAGTGCAGCAATGGGCTGGGGCTGGGGCTGCCCATGGCCCCGTGCTCTTACACACTGCCCCGGTCCATCGCTCCTTCCCCTTGGTTATTCTCTTGCCTCGTTAACTGACCTGAATCTCTCATTTCCAGCTTGGAGTATTATTCCTTTGAGGCTAAGTGTCACATCCATCTGCCTTTACAGGTGTGTCCCTAGGCCAGCTGCACCCTGGCTCTTTCCTTGCCAGGGATTCCCTGCTGTCACTGTTCCTGGTCTCCCCCCACCCCATCAAGAGAGCAAGACTCCCCCCACCGGATTTGATCTCTCCAGAAGAAAGAACTTCTTCAAGCTGCTGCCATGTAAAGCACAATGTTAAAACATTTCAGAACTGCACCGTAGCTCAGTCTAATGACAACTTTTTTCCCTAAAGATAGATATTGCCATTAATCAGAGGTTCTCCTGCTTTGCTTCAATAAGCCAAGCTCGTTCCAAGAACAAAAGGGCTGCCACTGGAATAGCCCAGCTTTTCAATTTCAGACCATCTTCATCTTACAGAATAAATGAAATCTTCAACGCACACAAACACTGTGCAGAACTAAATTATACAGGCCATTTCACTTTCCTTCATAATTTTCTAACTTATTGGCTTTTAAGTAATGGATAGTCAAACACCAAAAGCTCCACTCAAATAAGACAAATAAACACTTAAAGCACGCACTACACGTGGCATTCCCAGCCATCTGTAAAGGTTATTCTCTAAAGAATAGAGAGGGAGGTTATTAAATTCTGTCTAAACCATTGCACAAAGAATCAGTGGGGTGAGATGTTGGAGCACTCAGGTCAGGTATCTGTGGGGGAGAATATTTAATGACAAAAGTTAGGAGAGACTGTGCTGACATGGTCTCACAACCCACTGTACCCTTTCAGCCCTTTCCTGCTTGTTTTCCCCCATTACTGTTCAGCCACCCTGAAGACTGGCAGGCAGTCTCTTCTATGTCACAATTTTTTGTACTTCATCTTTTGTAGCTGTATCTCCTCCTTGGCCTCCCCTTAGAGGTCTGTCTTCAAACAGGTCTTTTGGAGGATCTTTCCCATCTCCTTGTCAGCTTTTTGGGGTGCAGTGCCCCCAGTCCAGCTTTTTCCTCTCTGCCCTCAGCCCAGTGAAATCACTTCTTAAATTGCTGCTCTGGAACCTGTGTCTGTGTCACATGAAGCACAAGCTGCTTGTCACCACGCAGAGGGCTCCTGGCACCCAGATGCCGCTCTGTCAGTCACTGCCCCTCCAGTGAGATCCGAGCTCCCATCTTGGACAGCTCCTGAGAGCCGTCAGCAGCACCACGCTGCCAGCTTCTCAAACTCCTCATTCTCTTGCACCCCTCAGCCTGGGGCATGTGCTCAGCAAGGCTCTGAGAGCACCTTCATTATCTCTCTCTGTATCTGCCTGAATGCCTTTTTCTGCCTCACAGCATTACAGAATCATAGAATAATTTGGGTTGCAGGTTCCCAGGACAGTTCCCAGAAGCGCATCCCTGCTGCCGTGGCAGAGCTGACGTTTCCGCCTCCCTGGGTATCCCCCAGGTGTTCCTTCTATCCGCGCTTGGCATCAGCTCTCCAGCTGCTATCAAAGTACAAATGAGTCAGCCAAATGCTTTCTAGGAATTCTCCTTTATTCTTCTTAACACAGCTGAATTGTGGGTTTGGTTATGTTTTAGTGTCTGAATTTGCAATGAAACACTGTTAGGCTGTCTGAAGTGGAAGGGATTTGTATTTAGAGTGTACTTTGGAATGTTTTCCTTTATTTTATCTTTGTGCTACTTAGCACCTAGTTGAATGGCAGCTTTACTTGATTCCTCTTGAATCGAGTTGAATTGAATTGAATTGAATTGAATTGAATTGAATTGAATTGAATTGAATTGAATTGAATTGAATTGAATTGAATTGAATTGAATTGAATTCCTCTCTGCTTGATTCCATGTTTCATGCCTTGAAACATGATGTATGTACTCTGGAGTGCTTTTCTTGGAACTCTTGTCCTACACTATAAGTACTGCACACATAAATTACACAGTAGTTCCCACAAACTCCTGGTTTACAGCGTGCTGCTATCTTTTCTCAAGATACCACAAGTGATTTTTTTAAAATAGAACATACATTGATGTGGAGTCGATGATGTCATACCACCTGTTTCCCTGCCTGTGAGTCAGACTGTGTCCAAGCCAAGCCATCAGAACTTTCCTATCGTGTTTCTTCTACCCAAAGTACCAACCCTCCTGTCCCACTCCAGAATTTCAGGTGTCTGCAGTCCAATGTCCCTCCTCTTGGCAGAAGGGCACAGTTGTTCCCATGTTCCTGCTTGCCTGCAACCCCCCCCAGATGTCAGGCATCTGCCCTGTTCCGTGACCCTATCATTGACTCAGTTGCTGTTCTCAGGACTTAAACATTAATTTCTGGCCACTTCCCATCCTTTTACCTCTCAAGGTCTTAGAATCTTGATCTATTTACAAGCAAACACTCTTCATAAAGGTTTTAAGGAAATACTGGTGCTGTGTATGCTGCACATTGTCAACACAAAACTGAAATGGTACAAAAATCCATTCATCAGAATCTATTACTTTTTGTAGCTCAGATGTTATGTGGAGATCCTCTAACAAAACAGGGCAGACCTTTGTCATAGCCCCAAGCCCCCAGGACTACACCCTTCCCTCTGACCCACACAGACAGATTTCATGGAAACACGTGCTCTTTTATCTGATAACTCACTCAAGAACCACAGCTCCGTGTGGAGAAGGCAACCAACACTCCTTCTAATTGTTTGGTATCAGCTTTGGGATGTGAGGGTGCTCACTCATCCACAGCACTGACACACATTCCTGTCTGACAGTGCACAATTTATCTCCCAGACAGAGGGTTGTGTGGAGCTATGGAAGCATGAAATACACACACCTGAAGATAGGAGAGGAGCTGGTGGAAGGGACAGAACTATCTACCTTGCAGGTGTGCTGACAGTGGGTACAGCTGTGACACCGAGCAGGGGAAGTCGGCACACAGGGTGATTTTGCTTGTTGTTTTTCAGCACAATCTGAGGCTGGAAAGATTCCAGAATGGCAGCCACTTAGGAAAATATCCTATGCCAAATCAAATAGTGCTCTCCAGAACTAAGGTGCTCTGGATGTGCTCTGTGCAGGATGTGTGTTTTGCAGGATGTGTGTTTTGCAGGATGTGTGTTTTTCAGGATGTGCTCTGTGGAGGATGTGCTCTGTGCAGGATGTGCAGGATGTGCTCTGTGGAGGATGTGCTCTGTGCAGGATGTGTGTTTTGCAGGATGTGCAGGATGTGCTCTGTGCAGGATGTGTGTTGTGCAGGATGTGTGTTTTGCAGGATGTGCAGGATGTGTGTTTTGCAGGATGTGTGTTGTGCAGGATGTGTGTTTTGCAGGATGTGCTCTGTGCAGGATGTGTGTTTTGCAGGATTTGCAGGATGTGTGTTTTGCAGGATTTGCAGGATGTGTGTTTTGCGGGATGTGAGGGATGTGTGTTTTGCAGGATGTGCAGGATGTGTGTTTTGCAGGATGTGTGTTTTGCAGGATGTGTGTTTTGCAGGATTTGCAGGATGTGTGTTTTGCAGGATTTGCAGGATGTGTGTTTTGCGCGATGTGAGGGATGTGTGTTTTGCAGGATTTGCAGGATGTGTGTTTTGCGGGATTTGCAGGATGTGTGTTTTGCGGGATGTGAGGGATGTGCGCTGTGGCCGGTGGTGCTGACACGGGCACAGGACCCCTGAGCTGCCCCTTGCCAACGTCATGCCAGGCACATGCTGGCACTGCCACTGACCTGCCTGATGCCAGCCGGTTCACTTGGCTTTACTCACAATGCTGCTCACACCTAGACTAGAAAATGATAAAACAGAAAGAAATTCTCTCTGGGTCACTGTGGTTTTGATAAATTAATTATTTTAGTCTCATTTCTGCCTACAACAAGGGCTGGATCCAAACCACACCCAATGCAACTTGGCATGGTAGCTGTTTTCTGCCTTTCTCACTGGAAACTGTTGTTCGTTTGCTCTGGTTTTGCCCTATGAATGATTTTTATCCAGCTGTTCACACCAGGACCGAGCTCCCCCTGCTACTCCCCCTACATCTTCATGGCCGTCCTTGGTGGCTGCACCTCCTCATTGGCTCCCAGGGTTCATGGCACAGCGCTGGGGACTGCAGGGACCTTTCCTGGGAACGGGGGGCTGCTGCTGGCTGTGCTCGGGGACTGACCGGTGTGGCTGTGCCAGCTGGGACACCTCTCGTGGCAGTGGCAGGGATTGTCCCCCTGCCTGTAGCACTTTGGGCACCTGGAAGGAGGGGGCGATCCAGGTGATGGCTTGTTTAAAGTGGATGGCAGGTTTCTGCTGTGGTGCAGATTTCAACTAATGCAGGGTAATTTTGATACCCTGTAAATTCTATTAAGTAATGTTAAACAACCACACATAATTCTATGCCTAAATTCTATATTAAGGCTGACTATATGTTTTTAACTAGGTAACTATTTAACTTGCAGATAACATGAGCAGGTGTTGGGTGAGGGTTGGTGTATGCCACCCTTTCTTTCTCTCTTAGAGCTCCCATAGGAAACACATCTAATCACAGGCTCTGTTATGTATACAGTTTGTTCTGGATACTTGCAATGACAAGGGATACAAAGGGAAAATAATTCAAGTAATAAAGGAACTGTAATAAATTGTGAAGCAATAAGCACTGCAGTGGGGGAAGGCTTTACAATAAACTGTTCAAAAGGATGTGAAAGCAAAGGAAATATTGCTGTCAGTGGAAAAGAAGTAGTTTTACAGTTTTAAAGTCTATCCCTTCAACTGTACAAACTGTTAAATGAAAGGTTGTATTTAACAATTTGAAACAATTTGGAAATTCTTGAAAGAAATGGGTTTGCTGAGACTGTGACACACATTAAATAGCTGGCAGGGATGCCTGATGTCTATTTGAAAGGAGGATCCTGTGTCATTCTGTAATTAATTTCATCACAAGTGTGATATGTGCATGCCTAACACATCACAAGGTAATGTGCAAATGTAGGTTGTTCATAGCTCTATCATTAATTCCACCACTGTTGACAATCAGGTCATGGAAATCAGTTGCCAAATCCCAGATGGATCCTGCAATACAGAGTTTGAACGCTTCTGATGAGAGATGAAGTGCTGCATTTCTGGAAAGTGGAAATCAAAACTCTTGTGAATTGGATGGCCTCATTTGCTCTACAGCTAATTGCACCTGGTTTGGTTCTGCTCCATGTTAAAAACATATTTTGAAAACTTTAAGTGAAAAAGGAAAAAATATGTTCTTGATCTGCAGCAGTCAGTACTTGGGAGTGGAGCATCTGCCCCACTTGAAGTCAGCACTTGGTGACCTTTGCAGGTTTTGGTGGTGTGCTGGCTCTTGATTCTGCACAGGAAATGGTATTTTGGAGGGCTGGAGTTTACCATGATACCTGTTGGTACCTGCAAGCACACTGGAGAGGACAGGGGAAGGACCAAGGACCCCACAGCATCCCATAGCAGCTATTCCTTACATCAGCTGATCATCCCTGCCTGTGAGGGCAGAGCCTCAAACAGCCTGTCAGAGGGCCAGTGATCCAAGGTGATCAGCTCTGAGGCTGTCCAGTCCCGAAGAGCCAGTGCCTGAGAAGGACGAATGCAGCAGCTTTCAGATGTTTACAAATAACCCGAGAAATACAGCATACAAGTGTTGAACAAGTTTGTGCACTCACGGCTGAGCACTTAGAGAAGCTTAAACTTAGGCTGGTGCCTCCAAGTCTGGATATAGCTGGGGTGTATGAAAGCAGGCCTGAAAGGGAGTCAGAGGGCTGTGCCTGGGAACTCTTTCTCTGGAAATGCAGACACCAGATTTACAAGGAATTCGTGTCCTCAGCAACGCATTCCTGCATCTAACACTCACTAAGGTTTGCAATTGCAATGAGGTGGGTGTGAGCTCAGCCCTGGTGCCCTGACAGATGTGCTGAGTGCAGGGCAGTGGGGATGGGTGTGTGGGGGGATGAAGCCAAGTCATGGTGGGGGAGCTGGAACAGCACTTGGACCCATCCCACGGCTGCTGGGTGGCTGTGACCCCTCTAGGACCTGTTGCCCCTGGGATCTCCCTGTGCTGCTTTTCTGCTGGGCTCTGACCTTCCCCTCTGCTGTCAGCAGCTGCTGCCAGAGCTGGGGAACGGAGAAGAGTCAGGGCTCTTCTACTGCCTCTTTCTCACCATCCCCTGACACCGAGAACTGGCTCAGACTCAGACCAGGAGGGTGTCAGTGCCTTGAACTAGTTATCAAACCCTGCATCGCTTAATCAGCAGATCCTAATTAATAATCAGAGAGACCTGAACAGAAAAAGCCAACGGCCTCTTTGCTTCCTCTCCTTGCTGAATCCACCTGTCCCCAGTGTCTCCAGACTTGCCCAGGACACTGGCACAGTGGGGACCGTGTGTCTGGCCATGTGCACGGAGGATGCTCTCCATGAGGAAGCTCTCTGACGGCTCTGCTGATTTACCTCTCCGTTTGCTTCAGGCAGGACAAAGCAGAGGAAATCAATTCTGTGGGCAGCAATCAGGAGCTGCTATTAATAGCACTGATTCCCACTGACCTGGAAATACCACTGATCCTGCCCAGGGATCTTATTGCACACTCCCTAAACAATCCCTGCTCTCTATGGAGACCATTCAGCCTGCAATTTGTTGTCAGAAGCCTTTCTCGAAGCAAACCCGCAGTGAGGAGTTCCTGCTGGTTTGCAGCCTGTGTGACTGATCCCCCCAGGGACTCTCCTCCACTGAAAACAATTGCAGTGAGCAATGACATTAAGTATCATTACGCTCTTGTGAATGGAGAGGTCTGCAGGCTTCCATGGAGTAGCATTTCTGGTCAGGAAGGAGACCATCGAGGAAAGTTCTCATTTCAAAGGGCTTTTATCCAGTTACCTCAGGCTCACAGTTCCTTTGATGACTGAAATAGAGTTGAAGGAAGGCTCCTGTCATTAAGAATGATGCAAAAATGCTCCCAAGCTTGAGAAATACCTTATTGGTTTAAAGGAAGAAAACACAAGTTGAACTGGGAGAAGAACAGTAATTCCTCTAGTTGGTTTAAACTTGTGCTGAGGTTCCTTCTGCCTGAAACTCTGAATTAACAGCTTAGGTTTAATTCTGGCAATTGAGTTTTTTAAATAGTCATAATGGTTCAGACCATGCATAGTGCAGATTCAGCTCAGCTCCCTGAGAAGCCTTTTGTACAAACCATTCATGGAGAAACACCGAAGGTTTGCTTTTCCCAGCAGAATACCCCACACAGAGCAGTCATGAGCCACCTTAGGCAACCCCAGAGCCCACGGAATGGGCACAAGGCCAATTACTGCTCTGTCCCTGCACACTGGAAATGGGAAGGATTCACTCAACATTTCCCCCAGAGACCAGGGGCCATTGTTCCTGTGCAGACCCATTTATTTCTGAATTACTGTTCCCAGGAAGTGACCCAGTACTCACTTTAAGGTATGAAAACCACATTTTCTTCTCAGTGCTGTGTGAAATTTCAACTTACCCTTTTCCCATTCACCTTGTGTAAAGCTGGTATTGGCCATTGTCTGCCAGTGCTATTTTAACATCCTTCAAAGATCCTGGAAGTTTCTTCCCACGTACATAAAATCCTAGTGTCACCAACACTCTGGGCCATGTGCTGGGAAGGGGAGGGAAGCAGAGCCCGTGGCTGGAAAGCAGAGCGAGGGCCAGCCAAGGGCAGGGTGAGGCAGCTCCTGCAGAGCAGCTGCACCTCCCAAAGCTGGGGAGGGCTCAGTGGGTCCCTGCTACCTGGCCCAGCCTTTGGACACACCTGAAGAGTGGGCAGGAACTCCCAAATTGGGTCTGAGCTGGCTTCACTTTCTGGCTGCAAGACTCCAGCACACTTGGCTTGGCCACAGAAGAGTGAATTGTTACAAAAGGTTAAAGACATCTTCCAAAATAGTATTTCTTCATCAATGACCAGAAAGCAAAGGGAAGAAACTGAAGAACAGCGGGAACAGTGAGATGATCCCCCCAACAAAGTGGGGTGGTGCCCCATGGAGCTTCAAGGGTGTGGGAGATGAGCTCAGCTTTTCCTTCCCGATCACCTTCTGCTACAACTGGGGGAGTGAAGTGTCACCAAACGGAATGTGCTTTAGGTGGGGCAGCCCCTGCGCAAGAAAAGATATTCCCTTTGGCAAATTACCTCGGTACATCGAGAGGAACAAAGAGAACCCCTCTTGGGGAAGGCGTGTTTCCTTGGCGAGCCCTGTGCAAGCTGTCCTCAGCACCAGGAGCTGCAGCCTGTCCTGCTGGGGTGCACAAACCCCCCTGCAGCAGGAGCCCACCCTTCCTGCCGGCTCTGGGGCTGCCATCTCTCCGTGCCGGACCCCGACACCCCCGGGGCAATGCCTATCGTGAGCAGCAGCCGCTCTGCCCCGCGGGGCTGCTCTGCCACACGCTCCAGTCCCAGCCCTTCTTCCCCTCCAGCTGGAGCCGGGCGCTCCTCGGCAGCCTCAGCCNCCTTCTTCCCCTCCAGCTGGGGCTGGGCGCTCCTCGGCAGCCTCAGCCCTGCACAAACCCCCCATGCAGCAGAGCCCACCCTTCCTGCCGGCTCTGGGGCTGCCATCTCTCCGTGCCGGACCCCGACACCCCCGGGCAATGCGGAACGCGAGCAGCAGCCGCTCTGCCCCGCGGGGCTGCTCTGCCCCTTCTTCCCCTCCAGCTGGGGCTGGGCGCTCCTCGGCAGCCTCAGCCCTGCACAGAGCCCCCCGTGCTGCCGGCCCTGCGGAGGGGCTGGAAAGGCGACAGGGTCTTTCCCTACCCCTGTCCTGCTGTCCCTCCCCTGCAAATCTTGTCTTTTCCTCTGTGATGCACGCACAGAAATTCCTCCTCCGCTCTCCCCCTCCCCACACCTCTGCGTGCCCTCTCTGATCCTTTACTTTCTTCTTGCTTCTTCTCTGCCTCTGCTCCTCACACTTGTCTAGTTTCTGCATTACGTAACATGTTTGAATCCCTGTCCTTTTAGAAATAATCTCATACCTGATCCCATTCAGCTTCCCAGCTATAGTTCATCCTGCTTTCATCTGGAAAATTATTTAACATACCATACAGGCTGCCTTTTACCCATTTTGTTTCTAGACAGTTACCAAACACTTGTGGACTTAGCACCGACCTTTTCCCACTTGGCTCAATTCCCCAAAAAGAGAACATGAGGAACAGAAACCCATCCCTGCTCTGGGCAGTCAGTGGCCAGCATGCAGGGATAGATTGACTATTCACTCCCACTGGCCCACCCCTGCAGTATATCCATTAATTAATAATAACTTGCACCTGTTATTCCCTGTTCCAGCACTGCTGATGCTCCCGTTTCTGTTGTCAGCCGCGTGTGTTATTCTGACACAAACCTGATGAAGCCAGAAATCACACGGGAAAACCAGGCTCATCTGCTTTCCTAGTCAGAGAAAAAGCAATTCGGCTTCGGAAGCAGACAAAGAATTGGCTGGGGCCTTCCATGCTTTCCTTACTCAACCATTCCCCGAGGCTCAGAGGCACTGCAGGGTGCAGTGAATGTGTGCCAGCACACTGACACGAGGGACCGGTTCCCTCCTCCCTCTGCTTTCAACATTCCTGCCTGCTCCTCATGCCTGTGAGAGCCCCTGGCACTGGGCAAAAAGACATCCCTGTGTGACTCTTCCTGGTGCCTAGGCAGGACCTCAGAGTGTCAGGGCTTCCTGTTTGGGGATGGAGCTTTTGTGTGGCCACAGCTGGAACTGGAACTGGCAGCCAACAAACTCTTCAAAAGCTGCCACCCTTGAAAGCCTGGTGAGTCACTCCAGGTTGAGAGAACAAGGAGTTCCTTCAGTGTACATTTGACATGTTCAGTAGAATAGAGAGCTGATAATCAAATTTTTCTGCCAGATACACAATTATTTCCAAAGCTCTGTATGAGCACTGTTTGTGGACAGAGTCACTGAAAGTTTCCCTCTTAGACCAGCTGCTGTGAGTAATTTCATTGCTAAGCCATATGGCATAGTTCTTATGTAATTTTATTTGAAAATGTTATTCTTTTAGTTATGATAGTGCTTTATCTTCTGTGTTGTTCCTCTGTATGAGCATGTTGAGCTCTTGGCACAGGAGGATGCGTGTCCAGAGAGCAGCCCCGTGAGAACAAGGAGGGTGTAGCAGCCCCTCCGAGCCAAGCTGGGACAATGACCATCCCCAAGGGCTGAAGGAGCTGCACGGGACAAGGAACAGCTCCACTCTGGTACTTGGTGAGAAATGAGGAGCTACCTTGGGGGTGATAAGTTTTAGAGGGCAAGAAGAGAGCCCCAGGAGGCTGCTCTGGGGATTTCCATCCCTCCAGCCTCCCGAGCAAAGCCAGAGCCCAGGCCATGGGGAGCAGTTAGGCAGCCAAACCCATGTCACTTGTTCATCAAAAATCACAGACACCATCTGGAACCAGCCATGAGCTCTGGTGAGGCCATCGCCCGGGCTGCTCTTACCTTCAGTGGCAATAAAACCAAACCCACACGCTGGGGCAGAGCTGGGAACCTGCAATCTACACCTCCTTTGGAGAGTTGAAGCTTGGTCACTGCCTTTGGCAGCTGCAGAATTGGCTGGGCCTTGTCAGGACTTTGATTTGGAAGGTACAGGTGAGGTGATGAGAGGACAAAGTCATCTCACAGCTTCAAGCACACTCCAGGATTTCACCGTGTTCCCCGGTAAATTAGAGCAGAGGAGAATTTCCAGACTGAGGGTGTACAAAGAGTTTGGCACCTGGGGCTGTGCTCCCAGAGAGGAGCCCAACTGTTGGAAATAGGGTACAATTAAAGAGCTTAACCAGCAATTACAGAGGTGTTAACTCACCGCTGCAATGACACAGCTGTTTGTTCATTAAAGGAGGAATTTCATACAATAATAATGCAATTTTAAAATTTGCAATTCTGCACACTAAAAGCCAAAACACAGAGTTTTCAGGAGTGATGCAAACAGTCCTGTCCCATCTCCAAAAGGGCTTTTAGATCTCAGAGTTTACAGAAAACTTTTACAAGGTACAATGTGCTCCAGGCATTGCCAGAATTTTCCCCATTTATATTGTTGAGTCCAGAAGTGAGAACAGCACCTGAGCTATGAGAACACTTCTCTGCAGCCTGCACCCCTCTCCAGCCTCAGAGCCCTCATCCATTCACACTGGGCACTTTTTCTGTCTATAAAGCTCAGTCCCAAAACCTGGTCTTCAGGCAAGTGTTGGAGCTTTTTCAACTCCCTCAGGAAACGTTTAATCTTTTTCACTTTTTCTCTGTTTTTAGAAAAAACTTACTGCTGCATCTCATCAGAATTTACTTGCAGTTTCACTGCACTTGAACTTGCACTTCTGAAATCAATAAATTATTTCATAAAAAATTTAGACCAGGTATTGCCAGGAGGCGTGGGAATGGTTTTTAAAATAAATGCATCTTTATAGAGTGTTGTCAATCAAGTATTTGCAGCCACTGCAGAGCTACAAGATTTTGTGCAGGTGGACTGGAAGATTTCGACACAGAACAGACATGATCAGGTGTTCATGCACCATCAGCGTTATTTATTTATTACTTCGCTTGAGGGTCAGGGAGATGACCGTGCTTTATTAACAAACAGAGGCCGCTCACTGCTCGGGTTGTCACTGCAGGGTGATGAGCTGCTCCTGCATCCCTGGGGAAAGCCCTCTGAGGGGAGGGAAGAACATGAAGGCTCATACAGGGTCAATGGTATTTATTAGAGGTGTTATTGTCTGACATCTAAACCCTCTTTTTCATCAGTTGGCTGAACCATTCCATATTTGCTAATCTGGTTTAAAGGCAAAAGGGAGGGAAAGGAATTTCCTGAACATCTCTACTCCCGTTTGCACAGTGAAAGATACCCAGACACCCATTCTCTGACCCCAGAGATCACCCAGGTGTAAATAAGGAGTATTCAGAGGCTGAGCCTTAGTAAACATTATGGGCAAAGAGGAAGGGACAGAGAAATGTGAATAAAACAAACTGTCAGGATTTACCACCAGTTTTTTGGGGTTTTTTTGAAGTTTAGTTTGGTATAAAAGAAACTATTACCAGGAGATTGTGTGGTAAACTGAGAAATAAATGGAACTATGGCTTGGACTGCTATG
The DNA here is from genome assembly GCA_013400915.1 of Pardalotus punctatus. NCBI lineage: Eukaryota > Metazoa > Chordata > Aves > Passeriformes > Pardalotidae > Pardalotus > Pardalotus punctatus. The sequence goes on from VZTX01027795.1 coordinate 20,055, forward strand.
GTATTTAACAGCAGTTACTAATGAAAAAGTGAAAATAGTTGCATGCTAAAGGTTACACTTGACTGAGATGGAGTGGGTGTAGATAGAGCATCTGCAGTACATCAGTCAGTCCTGAGCACATGCTAACAGGAAATCAATTAATTTCCACCAATGTTTGCTCTTTCTATTGTGAAAGACTTTTAATGAATTTTTTGTGAGTGGCCAGTAGCTGCTTACCCTGGAAGAGCCTTAGAGATGTAATGAAGCACCATTCTTTCTGAATTTGTGCTGGAAAAATGACAACGATGAATTTTAAGCTGAATTACTGGCCATATGTGATCAGTTAATGGAAAACCTGCCTCATTCCAATTACTAATTCCTGTCCTGTTATTTTCCCCCATTAAGCAGCAGTCTTTTGACTTAGGCAGTGAGTCCAGGAGCAAGCGTGCCACTGTCACTTGGCAATGAAGCCATTTGTGTGCAGGAAAATCCCTTCAGTCCAGGTCACGGCCACTTACTACTTGTTTGATGCCTTCTCTAGACATGATTGTGTTTGACACCAGCAAGACCCATGTGCAGGAGTGGAGCTGAGTGAGGAGGGCTGAGCTCCCCCCAGCTCCATTGTTTTGCTTTTGTGTTCATTTTCTCGGATAACCCCGAACACCACTGAGTTTTGGGGGCTCAAACAGACAAGATACTGCTCCATAAGGAGAAGAGAAACCCAAAATAAGAAGACAAGCCCAGTGCTAGCTGCACTACAGTCCCCAAAGCAGCAGCTGTGGAAGGGATCTGAGGAGGAGGCAGAGGAGCTGAGCTAGCCTGGGCAGGTAGGAGCTGCTGGGGAGGGCTGGGTGCTCGGCTGGGTGCTCGGCTGGGTGCTCGGCTGGCTGCTCGGCTGGGTGCTCCTCTGGGTGCTCAGCTGGGTGCTCCTCTGGGGGCTCCGCTGGGTGGTCCGNCTCCTCTGGGTGCTCGGCTGGGTGCTCAGCTGGGTGCTCCTCTGGGTGCTCGGCTGGGTGCTCGGCTGGGTGCTCGGCTGGGTGCTCCTCTGGGTGCTCGGCTGGGTGCTCAGCTGGGTGCTCCTCTGGGTGCTCGGCTGGGTGCTCGGCTGGGTGCTCGGCTGGGTGCTCCTCTGGGTGCTCGGCTGGGTGCTCAGCTGGGTGCTCCTCTGGGTGCTCGGCTGGGTGCTCGGCTGGGTGCTCGGCTGGGTGCTCCTCTGGGTGCTCGGCTGGGTGCTCAGCTGGGTGCTCCTCTGGGTGCTCGGCTGGGTGCTCGGCTGGGTGCTCGGCTGGGTGCTCCTCTGGGTGCTCGGCTGGGTGCTCAGCTGGGTGCTCCTCTGGGTGCTCGGCTGGGTGCTCGGCTGGGTGCTCAGCTGGGTGCTCCTCTGGGTGCTCGGCTGGGTGCTCGGCTGGGTGCTCGGCTGGGTGCTCCTCTGGGTGCTCGGCTGGGTGCTCGGCTGGGTGCTCCTCTGGGTGACGGAGTTTCTGCAGTGCCAGCACCTGCCTGACTCACGGCCCTGGGCTGTGTGGCAGCAACATCACAGGGACAATGGGCAGAGGACTTGGGCTCCCTTTGAGAGAGCTGTTTATACCTTTCTCTGCATTACCAGTGCTTGTGACTCCCTCCTGCACCATCTGCAGGAGTGGTCTGCTTCTCCCCTGAGCCAGAGCTTCATACTGCTATAGCCAGGTGATTTCTTACACACAAAGCCAGAGGTTTCTTGAAGATGGTGGTGAAGGTGGGAGTACACACAGCTGTCTCAGCTCAGGGGGAGTGAGGCACTGGAGCCCTGTTATACCTTTCTAATGACACTGCTTTCTTTATTTATTTCTTTTACTTTGTTAGCTCTGTATTGATAAAGTCCTTCAGCTTTATGTCCCACGGGTAATCACTGTGTGGGGGGGCTGTGCTGGGACACCAACACCGTGCTACAAACAAGACAGAGACACACAGGTTCACTGTGGATTCACTAGCACCTTTGTACATTTGTGGCAGCAAAATTAAACAAAACAGTAAATAATCCAGCCCCCTAGAGCCATGGGCATCCGGCAGCTCCCAGTCTGGCTTCCCAAAGGAAAGCATGTGCGTATTTCTCACTGTTGCCAGCTCTGAGTCAGAGGAATGACTTGGACTCCTTGTGCAAGAGGAGACAGAAGAAGCTGCAGCAGCACAGGACAAAATGCACCAACCTTTCCAAGAGAGAACTTAGCAATGGCAAGAATCACAAAGGGGGAAATATTTTTATGAGAACTCAACTCCATGGCTGTCAGCAGTGACTTCTGTGTGAAGATGATCTGTGCTGCAGTTGAAAACTTCACACAATTGACAGGACAGAAAGTCAGCAGTTAAACACATTATAGAGACTGCTCAGGGAGATGAAAGGAAGCATTAAAACCAGCAAACCTTGTGTAAAGGTTAATTAAAACATTAATAATGCAAGGTTTCAATTATTCATGCATAAATAAAAAGACATTAAATGGTAGACACACATTGAGCATTATTACTACAGTGGACATGACATTGGGATAGAGAGGGAACGCATGGGAGCTTTGACACAGCACAGAAAATTAATGTGGAGCACAGAAAATGCTGGGCAAGAGGATGGGGTGAGAGGGGGGCTCACAGGGCGCAGGGAGAGATGGCTGGGGGTTCCTGCTCTGATCAGCTGCAGTTCCACAGTCTCAGGGACAGCCCTTGTGTCCCCATCCCTGCAGCAGCCCCAGGCCCAGGAGCCAGGAGAGCACGGGCTCATGTCTGAATGTGGCTCTTCCAGTGCATGTGAGGGGCATGGCATGGGCAGGACCACCACATTTAATCCTCAAATACAATGTTCCTGTACAGTAACAACTGAAAAATCACATCATATTTTTACATTTTTTTTTTTTATTTTTTTTTTTACAGATCATAGAAACACGGAATCCAAGAGCAGCCCAGGCTGGAAGGGACCACGAAAGATTGTCTACTCCAATGCTCTCTGGGAAAGGGAGCCCAGAGGGATTTTCTCACACCCTGACCATCTGCATGTGGAGCCCTCCAGTGATGGAGGCCTGGCCCTGGGAAGGTTGTTCCAGTGAATGATTGTTCTTATTTTTAAAAGTTTCGTATTGAGATGAAACCTTTCCTGGTGCAGCTTGCACCTGTCACCCATTGTCTTCTCCATGGGGCTCCTCCTGCAGGGAAACCCTTCATCCTCTTCAGATCTCCCCTGTATATCTTAGGGGTCTCCCCTGAGTCTGCTCTGCTCTGGGAGAAGGGACTGAGCTCCTTCCATCTTTCCTCTCAGGGCAGGTTCTTGAGCCCTTGGGTCATCTATGGGCTTCCTTTGGATCCTCTGCACTCTGTCTTCTTCCTTCTTGGATTGTGGGGACTAGAACTGTGCCTGGGCTCACACAGGTGACACTGCTCTCCAGCTGGGAATGCACAACCACCTTCACACAGTGCTGCCAGTCTGTCATCCCCTCGTCTGTTCTTGATGTGACCTCCTCAGATGCTCAGTGTCACTTACAGCCTGCTGGCTCCTGACCTGCACTCCTGACACATCTTCTCCCCGTGCCCCCACCACGGCGTGTCTGTGCAAACACTGTGGTTCTGTGTGGCCATAATTATACTCTCACTTTCTCTCTTTAGGCTGACTTTGACAAGTCATTTAGAGTTTGCCTGCTTTCATCAGCTTTTACAGTGAAGGAAAGTTGGCAGGCAATTCTCAACTACCTGACTTGTCTCTTGTCTGATGATTGATTTCCAGTGGGAGTAAGTTTTGATATTTGGAAAGATCCAGCCTATTATTATTGAACATACGAGTTGTGTAATGGAAGTATCTGTCTGACAAACCCAGAAGGATATTTGAGTGGAAGGCTCAAAGGCTTAAGGAAATTCTGGATCATGTATAAAATATTGCCCAGTGCATTGTTTCTAATGTCAGACAGAGAACAGAGAGAGGCCACAAAGTCAGGAGAATGCAGCTGGATTGAGAGGAAAAAAAGGTGCAAATGGAATATTTTTAAGAAGTGGTGAGAAATGTTAGCTTCTGTTAAGAATGAAAGATGTGGCAGACAATGGGATGAAAAGGACAGATTCTGACCTACATACCCAGACAGAATCCCTGCTGACAGAGAGGAAAAATGATGCCTCTGATCTGCAGGAGATATCAAGACTCTGGGAAGAGAGAGCTGATGAATCCTACCGAAAAGGAAAAAAATGACACCAGCCCCAGTGGAGACTGGGCTCTCACTGCATTCAGGTCAGCCGCCCGTTTGGAGAGCAGCCTGGGCTGCAGCTGTGGCTCGGGGACAGGAAAACAGAAACATCCCCTTTGGGAAAGGACAGATTCCCTCCGGGGACAGACAAACATTCCCCTTGGGGATGAGACCTTGACGTTATCTCGGGGTGGAGCTCTGCCAGCAGGAGTGGGCACCCAGCTGAGAGGGCTGCCGAAGGCTGGTGACCGGAGCGTGCCCTGGGAAGGCTGCCATGGGGCTGGCTTCCAGCTCCAAGATGAGCTCCCAGCTCTTGCACAAACAGACGTGTTTTTCCTGGAAGACAAGCACAAGTTGCTGTGTGAGCCATAGGAGTGTCCCTTCATGCCTCACAGCCTGAGCCAAGTACCAGCTGCACTGGTACGAGACTCACTGTACAGAACACGTTCTCTTAGAGGTAGAGCACGTGCCCAGTTGCTTACTGGGGCAGTGCCTCGTACACGGGAAAGCAGCTGCGAGGTTTGGAGAAATCCCTTCACTTTGAGGCAGACGGCAAAAGATGTATCTTTTCTCCCTTGGCACCAAGGAAAAGACCCCATCATCCCTCACCTCATTTCCAGGGACAATCCCAGCCAGGTCACTGCTATTGCTCACCTGTCCTCAGGCACAGCCTCACCTGGGTCACTGCTATTGGTCACCCACATCCAGGCACAGCCTCACCTGGGTCACTGCTATTGCTCACCTGTCCTCAGGCACAGCCTCACCTGGGTCACTGCTATTGCTCACCCACATCCAGGCACAGCCTCACCTGGGTCACTGCTATTGCTCACCTGGGTCACTGCCATTGCTCACCTGTCCTCAGGCACAACCTCGTACTTTCTCCTGCCCTTTGGTGTGGGAGTTCAGACCAGGCACAGCCCTGGCAAAGTGCAACTCAAACCTGTATTCTGGACACCAGCAGATTCTGAGAGCAAGGAAAGGAGGTCGTGTTTTCCCACAGTGATGAATCCATGTCCAGAAGGCTGTAGTGCCATGTTCGAATGCAGGGAGAGATGCTGCTTCATTAGCATATTATTATCTTTTTACTAATCAAGTCAGAGTGAATAATTTTGATTATGATTGTGTTTGATTGTATTATGGAATTATAGACTTGAAAAGCAATTTTTTTTCCAAGACTGCAGAAGGCAGCAGCACCACTCCTGCACTATTTTTAGCAGATGTTGCAGAGAGAGTGCTCTGTGCCTGTCCTGTTTCACTGCCAGGATTTTACACCTGGAATTCCAATGGAAAAAAGAAAACTGATCAGGGTTGAAAGGAAGTTGTACACCCATCTACGTGTTGCCTGAGGAGGTAAAAGGCAGCTCTTGCCTCCATTCCAGACTGACTGTAGTGCTTCTAAATGAACCCAGCAGTGCCATGATGGCTTTAAAGCTCATAGACAAAATTGCATTTTAAAAATCACCCATAACTTGCCTGCACTTACAATACCCCAAAACAAAGCGGAGATGTTTTCTGCTCCAGTGACAAAGAGCAATTTACCTGTCATGCCCGAGGTTATAATTACAGGTGAAAGCCGGGTGAATGTGAGAACTGAATTTCCCTGAAACATTAAACCGCAGTGATGTTCCCTTCAGGTCACAGAGGTTCTGAGGCCATCGCCCAGCACTGCTCCAGCCCTCAGGAAGATTTATGGCTAGCTGCTCTCTTCCCAAGTGGTTTTCCAGATGGGAGCTGCCAGAGCAGTGAGAGCCCTACAAGCTGCCGGAGCAGCCACACCAGCTCCAAGCCCCTGGGTGGGGGGCTGTGGACCCTTGTTGTGGGCTCGGCAGCTCCACTGACACTCCCTGGAGATCTGAGGCCAAGGAGCAAACCTATCCACGGAGCAGGCAGGAACGTGGGACAAGCAGGGGGACTGAGGAGTGGCCTGGGACTTGGCAGTGCTCTGTTCCATGCTAACAACCAAGGATCGGTCAAACCACACAGGGAAAAGGGAGTTCTGGCTACTCAGTGTTGTGATAAATCCCTTGGATGTGATATAAACCCAGTATCTGTGTGGAAAGCTTGGACTTTAGCATTACACAGCATTATAGGGTTCCCCATGCTACAGCCACAGAGAGTGCACCCATTGTTTTGATTTCTTAAGTATGTTTTCACAGAGGTGTAACTAACATCTCTACTTGGCCCAGGTTTGGCCAGCAGCATGTCCATCATCTTCAGAGCCATCAGAGAGTGGCTCTGCTGGACAGAGAGATAAACTTCCAGAACCTTCATGAACAAACGCCTGGACCAAACAAACCAACACAGTGGGTGAAAAAAAAAACTGAACAAGTGCAATGTTACCTGGCTCTTCAGTTGAGTGCACATGCCCCCACACACACAGACAGAAAAATCACATTTTTCTCCAGTGGATCTTAAGGAAGAGATTATAAGATTTTGTGCATGTTCTGCATGTTGACACCAACAGTTCCAAGACACACAGGGAAAATAAAAGGAGATAAGATGCAAAATGATTCTGTAATGGGTGCTGAAGATTTTCTGGGGAATATGTTTTTTTTCTTTGTTTGCTGAGTTTTCAAAAATAACACTGACATTTATACAAAAAGGAGCTTTTTATTTTCCCCTGGAGGTTAATAGCCTGCTGTCTCCCACAGTAAGTTATCCTGTGGGCATTGCTGGCACAGGTAGAGGGATTGCTTCTGGTCCAACCGTCAGCATCCAGCAAGGCAAGAATATTATGGAGTTAATCATGGATTTAATAACAAGCCATTATCAATAATTCCATCACTCTGCTCTGGTTCATGATGGGTGCTGTCACTTGTTCACAGTGCTGGGCAGGGAGAGCCTGGGTGCCTTTCTGGTCCACCTTCTGTGTGTGCCCAAAGCACGCCTTGGCTGGCACTGACTCAGCAGGGTCAATCACTATTTGCCAGTGTCTCGGACTCAAAGTTTGGCAGACAGACCCTGTGCCACCTAAATACGTGTGACAGCAGTGGTGGCAGCGTTCCCATGACAACAGCCCCTGAAGGAAGGAGGGAACGGAAGGGCCACAAGGGCGAGGGCTGGGATCCATTGCAATAAAGGTGGCAGAGACAAGAGCTGGACGTAAAAGCATCCCTTGAGTAGCGATGCTGTCTTTGTCCAGTCCATGTTCAGCTGGAACTTTGGCCCTTACACCAGTGACAGAACAGTAAATTAATAATTCCATTTCCTTGGCCCATCAAGGAGCTAACAGGACAAACTACCATTAAAATGGTGCAATAGATTAAAAATGTGTGCAAGCCTGCATTAATTGCTGCTGGAAAAAATGCCCCAAACCATGTCCATGCGGTGTCCTGCGATGTGAAATGTGTGTCAGATTAAGGCTTCCCTCAAAGTGCCCCAGGGCTGGGACCCACCCTTGTGTCTAATGGCACCACAGACAAAGGAAAGTGTTTGCCAGCCTGTTTTCAAGGCTCCAGCTAAAGGTTTTGTGCTGAGTGAATAAATAAGTTTTAGTCTGCTCTCCTACAGAAGGCAGATAAGAAGCCAAAAAACAAATAAGAAGCACAGCAGAACAGCAAACATATCTGCTTTAAGGAGGGAAAGCCATGGGTAAGTTTCTAGACCGTGAAGCTACAGGCTGCCTCAAATTAAATTAATTTAATGGTTTATACATTTCCTCTGTAGAGATGTGGGCACTGAAATGTGCACCTGCAGGTGAGGTAGGGAGGTCTGGCAGACACTCGTGTCACCCCTTGGCACGGTATCGATGCCATGTCAGGGACAGCTGGGAGAGGGATGGATGCTCCAGGCAGTGCCTGGCACCTGCAGCCTCCAGTTCTGCCCCGCTGGCATCGGCCCCGCTGCTGGCAGACCCAGGCGAGCCGCTGGGTGGGAGTCGGGGCTGCCCAAGCTCAGGAGGAGGGGGCTCTGCGGGGGCACCGGCTGGCACGGCAGCAGCTCCCACCTTCCCCCTGCTCCCAGCTCCGCCTCCAGCCAAGGACTCTGTCGCTTCATCGCCAGCAAGGTTCTGCATTCCCATTCTCCAAATTACTTCTTGCTCATTTGGCCAAGCCTTAATTCATCTTCTGTCAAATATTTTTTCCTCCTGTCAAAAGCACAGCTCCTATTACCGTTTCTCACATCCACTTCAGCCCGATGGTGTCTGTAAATAATGAATTTGCATAAGAACAGGATTTATGAAAACCAGTTGCTCTCCATGTAGGTGCCCTTGTGACTGCCAACATGCCAAGGTGCAGGGATGCAGGGCAGCACTGCACTAGAAGGAGCTTTGGGAAGTTGCTCCTTGGGTGTGTGAGCACTTCACCAGGTGTGCCTTCCTGGCTTCTGCTGCACTCAGAAGCCCAGAATGTTCACACAAAAATGTGCTGGGCTCCCTCAAAAGTGACAGTGATGGTGGCTGACCATCCCCAGTCATGGCAGTACTAGTGGGGACCCTCCTGGCGGCACACAGCAAACCTGCAGGGAAAAAATCAAACCCAGAACCCAGTGTGGTGCTCTCCTTATCATCTGTCGATGATCGCTGTGCAACAGCATTTCAGGAAATATCAGATTTTGGGGATGTGCACAAAGTAAGGCAATAATTGGTACCAATATGATACAAATGTTGAGACCTTTCTGCTCTCTACAGTTCCCTGACAGGAGGTTCTAGCCCGGTGGGGGTCTGGCTCTGCCCCCAGGTAACAACCACCAAGAGAAGAGGAAAGAGCCTGAAGTGCCACCACCTCTCCCCTTGACTGGTATGGACAGAGCAAACACAGAGGGACAGGTGTGGGCAGCACCAACACCACAGAACAGCAATGGGAACGGGAGGGACAGGTGTGGGCAGCACCAACACCACAGAACAGCAATGGGAACGGCAGGGACAGGTGTGGGCAGCACCAACACCACAGAACAGCAATGGGAACGGGAGGGACAGGTGTGGGCAGCACCAACACCACAGAACAGCAATGGGAACGGGAGAAACACCACTATGGACACCTGCAGGAGGAAGGACTGCTGGCTCTGAGTTCTTTGTTTCAGAATGTGAGAGTTTGAGTGTGACCACAGAAGCTAGAAGCCAGAAATAACTGAACATAGTGATAAATGAAAGGCAGTGATAGGAAGCTGGCTGGTGTTTCCCTCTTAGGAAAATGCCCCTAATTCCTTGGACAATGATGGAATCCAGCATGCTCACATTTTTATTGATTTTTTTAAAGAATTAGGATAAAAATTTGGATGAATGAGAAGAAAGATAAAGAAAATTGTCTGGTAGGAAAAGTTCAGTATTTCAAACTCATTTTGGCTTGGAATAAGAGGAAAAAAATATCTTTCTCATCCTTTTCCACCAGATATAATTTACTGAATTTCCATAATGAGTCCACATCATCTTAATTTTTAAATAATTCCAGAGGTGGCGTGGAGAACGGCAAACCCAATCTCATGTAAAACCTCCTGAGATGATAAAACTTGGGCTGAAACCTTAAGTTCCTGTGCAAATACAAGGTTTCTCCGAGCTTTGCTCAACATGTGGAGCTGGCAGCAAATGACAGCCTTGCCCCTACAGGTTACCCAGAACAACTGAGTCAGCTCACTAGTGGGAATCTCAAATATTTTGCATAATATCAGGCTTTTCCAAACATCACTGTAAATTTCCCATTTAGTTTTATAACAGCAAACCTGCCCTTTTCTTTCCCTCCTTAACCTTCCATTTGCTCTTGAGATCACGGAGTCCCTGCTGACAGCAAGCTGTGATAAATTAAGTTTATCACTTAAGAAAAAATATATTTGACTTATAACTGTTAACTCCAGCTGAAATAATTCTGTGGATTCTTCTGGATGCAAAGGAATTCAGTCAGGAGATCTGAACTCTATAACTGTGATTTTTATGTATAAATATTAAAGGCACCAGCTAATCAGACTTTAAGCTATCAGAAGCTCTGAGTGTGGCTGTGTGGCAACACCCATCGCTCCCCATCTGAGCAGGTGTGGGGTGGGAAGATGGGATCTGCCCCGAGCCTGACCACAGCCCCTGCTGGGGCTCGGAGCTGGGAACTGCCCCTGCCAGGAGCAAACCACCGGCCCTTGGGCAGAGACTTCCTGCAAACCTGAAGTGAGAGAAGAAAATCCTTGAGGCAGAAAAACCTGGAGGCACAGACCAGAGCTCTGTGTGGCTGCCAGAGGTTTGGGATGACACATCCTTGGGGAGAACATCGTGATTCTTGCATGAACTTGAGAACCAGGGGTTGCTGTTGTTGATGCTAAAGGGTCACTTGAACCCAAAACTGACTGAATGAATTTGTCACAGAAAGAACAATCCTGGCTTTTTAAGCAAAACCATTCCAGCCACAAACCACTAGAAACTGAAAGAATACTGTGGGATTGCAGGCTTTGATCTCTTTCCCAGTTAAGGGCTCTCAGCCAGTGTGCAAGTCGGTCATCTTTGCTTTTAGGTCTGTCTCATTCCTGCATAATGTATTTTACATTAATTCTATCACATTTTCTGACAGACTGCCAGATTTCCTGGCTCCAGGATTTCATCTGCAAGCTCAGCCAGTGTTGTCCAGACCTGGTCTGTAATTCCCAGCATGAGGCTTTGGTTCTTTCCATGACACAGTAACTGATTTGCACTGAGTTTTAGGATCTGGGAGTGGGAAGCACACTCTTTTCTGGCACAGCTCGTGCTGGATAAATGGTTGCATGGACTTTTGGTTGGACCCAATGGCTGTTTGTGTATTTTGCTGTATCTCTCACAATGGGAAATGGAATTTTCTTTCATCTTGCAGACATAGAATAGACTTACAGCCCTGATAATCTGTATATCTAATGTAAAACCTGTAGGTAGAAGTTATATTTTCAATAGAACCACTGGTGTCATAGGTGAAGCTTCAGATGTGAAATGCTCTTGTTTTTCACTTATTATCTGTTTTCCTCCATCTGTTTCAGGTGTTGAGGTGAAGGATCATCTTCTCTGCCATAAATCTGCCTTGCTCAACCCTCATGGTTGCAGCAGACCTCCCACCGTGTGAGATGAGTGACATGGTTTCTGTTCTTTGAGGGAAAACATGGCAGGCTTGGAATTCCCCCAAGCAGTGGTTTTAATAACAGTCTCGCTAAGCTGCTTATGTAAAAGTTAATTTGATAAAAAATCCCCTATAAAATGGAAACTTCCCTTGGATTTCCACAGCAAAGCATCAGGAAGCAGCTGCTTTCACACGTGGTGCTGCTCTGAGCTGTGGGTAATGCAGGTAAGCCAGACACATAGGAAGGATTACCCTGGCTACCTACAATGCTTCAAGCTGCCTTTAATTGCAAACAAGGGTAAAACATTAAAATATAAAATGTTTCAAGCATTTTTTTAACATTTGCTCTTCCATCTGCATCTCAGAGGAAGACTCCACTCCCACTAGGAGTTGTCAGAAGCCGTGGGAATGGGGAGGGCTGGGAGTAGCCTTGCCTGGAAACCTGCCGGGAGGTGCAGGTGCTCCAGCAGCCCAGCTCCAGCTCGAAGCTGTCAGAAAACTGGGAGCAGCACAGTCGTGGTCTCAGTGGGACCTGTGCCACTCCTGAGCCATGGCAGGACATCCTACCAGGCTGTTCTGCTAAGACCATTGTGCCGGGACCACCCAAGTCCCAGGTACTGCAGAAGGGTCCTCTCGCAGGCCTTGCAGGGCCCCTCACCTTCCAGAAACCACCACTTGTCCCATACAAATGCTATCCGAGTTTCTGACGAGTGAGTGATGTAATTAATGACACACAGAGCAAACCGTGTATCTATCATGTGATACATCACACACATCCCATACTGTGCCAGAGAAACGATTCCTCATTGCAGACCCATCCTCTGCATTTTTGAACTTCACAGCCCAGTTTACAAGCCCCAGCAGTGGGGGGTTTGGCCTGCTCAGGTGTACCTGAGAAAGAGTTGGTCAACAGGTNTCTCTGGGCCTGCTTGGGCGAATCATACCCTTTGGGTTTAATTTATTCTTTCCCGTGTTTTATGCATTTATTCAGTCTTTACTAAATAGTGCTCATTATATATCACTGGACTGCCTGGCAGTGAGCTCTGCCTGGAGTTCAGCTCTCTGGAGGTGCCTCATTTGTCTTGTGTTTGCCTTGAACGTAAGTCATAAGCCACTGGGGCTGCTTGGAAATGCCCCATTTTTCTGAAAGAAAAATCACCCTGCAAACCAAACACACAAATAAAGAGTAAATTGTATAGGGTTTTCAAGGGCAGGTTTTGGTAATGGGGTGAATTACAGGGGTGGCTTCTGTGAGAAGCTGTCAGAAGCTTCCCCCATATCTGATGGAACCAATGCCAATGGCTCTGAGTGGGACACGGTGGTGGCTCCTGTAGCTGACTGACATCCCCCCAGCATCTTCATTCCATCCTGCTGCTCCCCTGCCCTAGATGCCAATGGATGTATTCCCAAACTGAGCACTGAACAGAGAAACAAGCAACTTTTTGGGAAGAAATTACCATCTGGTGTGTGAAACAATGAAGGGAGAAAGCAAACAGGAAAGAAGAGAGAAGAGAGAGAAGTACAACCCCAGGGCTGGATTTCTTTTCTTTGTTAGTGTTGGGTTTTGGGAAAGTGGAATTGGAAAAAAACCCTTAATTTAAATTTTATTCAATGTCAACCTTGTCACCATCAAAGTGCTGTAACAATACTGGTGGGTTGTTTAAACAACCCACAAAATGCCCACAAACCTGCTCTGAGGAACTAATAGGGAATCTGTTGGTTCCAAGACATCGCTAGAGAAAAATAAAAAGCTAGGCTTAATGGTGTTTGGAGTGCCATTTGCTTCAGAAATGTTGCCTTATTTGCTTCCACAAGATCATGTTTCCATCTTCAGACATGTTTCCATCATCACCATCTCAACCATGGGGACTGAACTGAGATTTCTCCACCCATGAGAAGGTGCCAGTCACTGAGTTTGACTCCGAGATTGAAATGCTGCCCCTTTTCAGACTCAAAATCAGCAACTGGCAGGCCAGTGCACAGATTGGTTTTTGTAATGCAAACGAGATCCTCAGGAGCCCTCCAAATGGAAGCCCTCCAGACTTGTTACACAAGTCTTAAATTCATTATTAACAGTGTAGCACTGCTAATTGTACAATTGTAATGGAGCATTTGGTAATTGCTCACTATACAAACACTGTAAAGGCCTTAGAGAATGCATCTAATTACAGGCTTTTGACAGAGAGCAGGCGGGAAATCAGTCCAGGCTGGTGAAGTGAGTGGCTCAGCTTCCTCATCCTCATGGAGCATTGGCAGATGGGGTCACAAGCCAAGTGGATCCACCAGCAGGTGGCCACCAAAAGGGGAAACTGTTCACTCACTTCTCCCACATCCTGCTTCCACTTCTGGGTGGGCTGTCTTGCTTCTGTAGGAAAGGGGCTGAAAGAAGTGCCAGGAGGAATCTGTTCATTCCATTTTCCAGCCTTAGTGGTGGTGTAACTTCAAATTAATCCAAGCATGGACTTTGGCTTTTACTGATTGCGTGGAAGCAGTGTTGAACATTTTGGAGTGGCTGTATGTGAGTTAGCTGTTGTGATGATTATTTGCTGGGATTGAGTTGATTTTCTTCCCAGTAGCTGGTCTGGGGTTGTGTTTGGGATCTGTGCTGGAAGCACTGTGGGTCCCCCCGGGATGTGCCAGTCCCTG
>VZTX01027801.1:0-11793 GCA_013400915.1 Pardalotus punctatus
CAGCAGCAGCAGTGCAGCAGCACCACCACGGCCCCAAGTGCCACCTCCAGGGCTGGGGACCCCGCACCTCCCGGCAGCCCCTGCCAACGCTCTGCTGCCCTTCCCAAGAGGAAATTCCTGCTGATGTCCAACCTGGCCCTGCCCTGGCTCTCCCGAGGCCATTTCCTCTCTCCTGTCCCTGTGCCCGGGAGCAGAGCCCCTGTCCCCGGTCCCTCTCCTGGCAGGGGCTGGCAGAGCTGCAGCTGCAGGACAGACGCCCCAGAGATGATGCCCAGACACAGGACAGGCACAGAATCCCCTCCAGGTGACACAGGACGCCTGGAGGGAGCTGAGCAAGGCCAGAGCCAGCAGTGGAACCAGATCTGCACCAAGAAACCCAAACTCTGGCCTTAATTTCCTTTTTCCTGATTCCAAGGGCTCCAGAGACTGATCCCTAGCCGAGCGTGCCTGGAGCCAGGGCTCCCTGTCAGACACAAATTGCTGAGGATCAGCACTGCCCTGGCTTCAGATGGAACCCAGGGATCACAGAGCTGCTCCCAAGATGCTTTCAGCAGATGCTAAAGCCTTTCAGAAAACCTTGGGTCCTACTTAGCTCCTAAACAAATAACCCAGATGGCAGAGAAGATGAGGAAAATCATATTTACAAGAGAAAAAAAAAAACTTACTTTGGGATTTTATTTCATGAAGAGGTTTTTTATCTGAGAGAGAGAGAAAGAGAGAAAGTTGCACTTAATAAATTTACATGGAGCATATCTATTTCCTATATTGCTTCTGTCTCACTCTATAAATGAAACATTTTCTCCTCGTTTGCTGACAATATGAATATTTTATGTTGTCCATATTTTTCTCTTCATCTTTTTTTTTTTTTTTTCCCCTAAATCCCTTTCAGGATGTTCCTTCGCAGTAATTTCTCACTTGGTTAATTCAGGTATTTGTTGGTTCTATCGGATGCTGGTGTTTATTTACACCTCAGCAAGAAGGAAGTTCAATACTTTGCAGTGGATCATTGGCAAAGAGAGTCAGGTCAGAATTAATGATTCCTTTGTGCGGTTGATGTATGGAAAAGCCGGTGATGGGCACTTCAATTAGTTATAAAATCTAAAAACACACAGTGCAGTCCCATTTTTGTACCTGAACACCCCCAAAAATGGCCCCTCTGTGTGTACACGAGCACACACATCACTCTGCCCCCAACAGATGCAAATATGGGATAAAAGGGATTTTCTACAGCACTGCAGCTCCCCAAAATGAGCCTTCTCTGCCTCCCTCACACCAAGCACTTGAGTTACCATTTATAACCTAAAACCTGCCAAAGCAACCCCTAAAAATGGAAGATTTGGACAAAAGGATGATGAGACTCCTTCTATTGTTTTTACACATTGTGCGAGTGCTCAGTTTAGAAATATTTCAACCAGGAGATTGTCAGATTTTGGATTTGCCAAAAAGCTGGGGTGTGGGTTTTTTTTTCCTTCCTGAGGCTGTTTTTGGTTTTGCAGGAAACTGAGACACAAAAACCCCCAATGAGGGGCACCAGACTGGAGCTGCAGTGGAGCAAACCCTTCCCTGCTGCTGCCATGGGGCTGCCTGAGAACTGCAAAGGGAAAAGCGTTTCCCAAAATCTGGGAGCCCGCGGGGTCCAGGAACCTCCTGGCAACAGCAACAGGGCTGCTTGGGAAATGGGAACCAGAACGATTTGTGATTGTTTTGTGATTATTTGTGGTGCACTAATAAAAACATGTTTGCAGTTCAGTTTGTTTCAGTTTTGGGCACTGGGAGAAGAAATCAATAGGTTTTGAACTGAGGAAAAATAACTTTAAAGCAAATAGATAAAAGTAAAACAAAAAGCTCTCAGAAAAACCCTTCTCTTTTATTAAGGAAAGAGGAAGCTTTCACCTCTGCCAGAGAGAGAGAAATCCACCACGGCAAAGTATCCTACTGGGAATACTGGGAGGGAATAAACACCGAAAGAACAAATATCCAAGAAACCACTGAGGTATTGGAACTGTGGGGGGTCCAAGTGACCTTTGCATTCCAGGGAATCAATCTGGCAGCCCTGGAAACCTTTCATCTGTATCAAACCCCAGATAAATCTTTCTCCTGCACCTAAGTTTGGATCTACCCAAGTGCTACGAGTTCCAGAAGGAATTCCCTGGAGGAAAAGCTCCTCCAGTTCTCCTCAGTGAGGACTGGGGCTCCATCGGGATCCCCCCAGGAGATCCAAGGCCAAAGCAGGGACAGGGATGTGCCTGTGTTTTGTCTTTGGGTTATTCCCACACTCTCCTGTCAGGGACCCAATAAAGAACCTCAGATTTGGTCCCATGTTTTCCCCATTTCGTTCACTGACTCCAAATCGGAACAGTCATCCCAAGGATCAGCATTTTCCCAGCCAGATCCAAACCAGGCTGGCTCTTCCCTGGCATCCCCCATTCTCATCCTCCCTTCCAGCTCAGTCCTTATTTGTTAACCAAAGGAATGTTTCTATTTTTGCCTCACAGAAGGAGCAAAGTTAACAAGTTGTGCCTGATAAAAAACCTCCAAGAGATTGGTTTGCTGTGGCTCAGGGCTGCATTTCCTCCACAATTCCCCACGGGATGAGACGCAGAGCA
Source organism: Pardalotus punctatus (assembly GCA_013400915.1). Taxonomy (NCBI): domain Eukaryota; kingdom Metazoa; phylum Chordata; class Aves; order Passeriformes; family Pardalotidae; genus Pardalotus; species Pardalotus punctatus. The sequence continues at coordinate 2,607 of VZTX01027801.1, forward strand.
GGAAAGGCACATACTGGAAGATGAACAGGGGAGAATAGACTTTTAAAAAATAGGGTAATTGCATCAATTTCTGTTAGCTGAGAAAGCACTTACAGCCCTAAAAATAATGTGACCCAAGGCCATATGGACAGCTGGAGCCACGAAGGAGAGACAGGACCACACTTGGGGCTGGGAGGAGCAGGAGACACCGAACATTCCATCCAGCTGAAGCCATGGGGAAATGCAGCCTTTGGGGCAGAGCCTGGGGGGGCTGCATGGGGCTGGAGCCACCTGGGATAGGGGAAGGAGGGGATTTGGGGTAGGACAGGAACGTTTCCCACTGGCAGGGTTCCTGCAGGCAGTGACCCAAATGGGGCCACGCTGGATGAACTCTGGGGACGGCGCAGACGGAGCCGAGCCCTCGGCCGGGCCCCTCTGGCTGCCACAACCGCCCCGTGCAGCCTCAGCTGCAGCTCCTTGTGCCCCCTTCCCACCCTGCCAGCCCCCCACGGATGTGTGGTGGGCACGGGGACAGATCTGGGATTGATCCAGCCATTGGCAGGGGCAGGCGCTCATCGTATGGGGAGGAGAAAGGCCCCAGAAAATATCCCGGGGTCACCATCAGTCCCCAAAAGCTGAATGAATGGCAGTGACCCCAGAAAACATCCCGGGGTCACCATCATCCCCAAAAGCTGAATGAACAGCAGTGACCCCAGAAAACATCCTGGGGTCACCATCATCCCCAAAAGCTGAATGAACAGCAGTGACCCCAGAAAACATCCCGGGGACACCATCATCCCCAAAAGCTGAATGAACAGCAGTGAGCCCAGAAAACATCCCGGGGTCACCATCATCCCCAAAAGCTGAATGAACGGCAGTGCTCCCAAACCCCCCGTGGTTATTCTTTCTTACAACACAGGGAAGGAAAAGAGCCTCAGTTTCATTTCTGTCCTTGAGAACACCAGAGCTTGTCTGCCTGACACCTTGGAGCTGTTCTGGAAGCCTGGGAATTTCAGGTGTGGGATATACAGCCAGAGTGCTGGGTGCTCCCTCCCACCAGCCCCAACAAAACCTGATTTAAGGTCTCAGCTGAGGTACCTCTGAAGCCTGAATAAAGACACAGGATGCTCTCTGCCACTGGGAAAGTATTAAAATCTCGGGGTAAAAAAGCAGAGATCATTTTGTCGAGAAGAGAAAAGGCAATGCAGAACCACAGAAACAAGGGCAGGGGACTGGTTAAACACAACACTAAAGAGAACAGACATATTCTTGTTTGCATCTCTCAGCCCTGGCACTCCTGATTGCTCCCAGGGCTGCTGTTCCACCTGACGAGGTGACAGCCCCTCCACAGGGATGGGGAGCAGGCTCAGGGCAGGAATAAACTTCAAATTCCTTCCGTGTGCGGGGCCGGCGCAGCCGCAGGGCGGCTCTGCCCAGCTCCCAGTGCTGGGGACAGCAGCAGCTTCCCCGTGCCAGATGCTTCCAGACACTGATGAAGGGCAAAGCCCTTCCCAGGGAGCTGCAGCTCTGCCGGGGTTTAACTCCTGCGCTAGAGGCAGCAAAAGGAGCAAACTCCCACCTTGGGCAGCTCCCGCTTGTGTGGGGCTTTGCCCATTCACTTGCAAGGAAAGCAGAAGAATTTGGAACACATTTGGTTGTGGAGGTCGGAGTTTCACCCTGCAAACCCCCTGAATTTGGGTTTTTAGAATCATCCGATCAATCACAGTCAATGGATGCGTGACAAAAATCCAGTGACCCGGAAAACTTCAGACTTCACACGGAAAACCACGTCCCTTTTCACAGGAATGTTTCAGACAGAGGAGTCCCACGCACACAGGGTCCCTGGACTCCAGCCCACCTTTCAGGCCCATCCCAAAACCCCTGCCCAGCCCTGCCCGGTGTCAGCTCACCTTGGATGCAGAGCCCCTCGGTGCAGTTCTCCGACTCCTGGCTCAGGCCCTCGCAGTGCTTGCCGCCGTTCCTGGGGGCTGGGGCGATGCATTCCCGCACCCTCAGGTGCTCGCACTCGGGGCTGCACACTGACCACTCGCTCCACACCTCCCAGCTCCCATCCACTGCATGGGGAGGGGGAAAAGCCAGGGTCAGCACTGCCCGTCCCACTGGGGAGGTCCCACAGCATCACCCGCTCCACCTCTCTCCCCACAGCTCCACATTTAATAGCCTTCAAAGCAAACTTCCGCAAGATAAATCATACTTTTAATGAAGCTCTCAGCTCAGGTTTCTGTTTCTTTCTGGTGTTATGAACATCAGCTCCCCTGTCTAAATTAACCCCAGACCCGCAGCCAGGTCCCTGATTTCTCCCCCTGAGCCAGTGGCTGTTCTGGCGGTGTTCTGGGGGTGGCAGGGTAAGTTCCAGCCCTGACACACGTGGCCCTGCACTCCCACCCACGGCTGCGTTTCCCACTCCCTTCCCAACCTTAGCGGGCTCCCCACACCCACTGCCCTGCCTGCGGTGCCCGAACTGCCTCCCCAGGGACTCACCGGGGCAGAGGGAGGTGCAGGTGATTTTCTGCACCGACATGCCCTCGCAGAAGGCGCCGCCGTTGAGGGGCGCGGGGTTGGTGCAGGTGCGCGAGCGTTTCTGCCAGCCCCGGCCGCAGCGCGCGTTGCAGCTCGACCACTCTGTCCACGAGGACCAGCCCCCGTTCACTGCAAAACAGCAACAGCCCAGGCTGGGGGCGGTGGGGCTGGGCCAGAGCCCCCAGCCCCAGACCCCGCGGGGGAGATGCGGGAAGGGGCCTGGCTGTGGGATCCCGTGTGCGCCCGTGCAGTGAGAGCAGCACCAACGCAAAGCCGGGCAGCAGCGCAGGCACGGCCACTCTGCCGCGCCCTGGCACTGACCATAGACCACCACGGTGGCTGACAGGCTCCTCCTCTTGGCCACGATGTTGGCAGCCATGCAGGTGTAGTTCCCGGAGTCTGACAGACGCGCCTGGCGGATGATGAGGTTGTGGTCGGCCCTGGTGTCGATGTTCTCATCCAGGTTGGAATCGATGGGCTCCTCGTTCTTCAGCCACTCCACCTGGGCAGGGGAGGAGCACAGGAAAACATGGAGGAGGCCAAAGGTACCTCATGACCTCGTTAATTGGATGGGAAATACTTCCTTTGGCTGGGAGCTTGGAAAGGCTGATTTTTCCTTAAGGAACATGGAATAAAATATCAACTGAGAGAGAATAAGAAATATTTTAAAACACTGCTCCTGATGCGCCACGCACTGTATGTTCAAACCCTTGAGCAAGTACCAGCTCCATAAAACAGGTTGGGCTGGCACACAGTAAGCATTATTAATTCCACTTTTTTGAGAGGAAACAGGAAGATGAAATTGCCTGACACGGCACCCGGTGGAAGAGCCGAGTCATCATCACAGATTCCCAACTGACACAAACACCCAGAGAACAGAGGCCATTAGTGTTTGCTGTCACGGTCCATAACCCCCCTGAAGTGCAGGGTACGATGCCTTCCAATCCATCTTCTCCAGCTCAGCACCCAACGTCTCCAAGCACACCCAGGAATCACCCGCAAGGCACTGCTCTACCCCAAACATTAACAGAGAATAGCGCAGGCATGGCAAGCTGCTGTTCCAGGAGCGCAAAATTCAAAATAGAAATAAAACCCACAGATTCCATTAAAAGACCAAGGAATGGGGGGTAATTGTAACAGCTTTCCCAGACCTGGAGGGGGTCTGGCAGTGCCCTGCAGTCGAACACCCTTCTCCACTCCATTCAGATGAATAACCTTGTTTAGCAACTTGTGGAAGGACTTGGAACTTGGCAGTAATGAGCTTATGGCTGTGGTAGCTGCAGGCATTCATTAGCACTCAGCTCTGCGCAGATGGGCTGCAATTTGTACATTTTCCAGTTCCTAAACAAATCTGCAAACGCTGACCATCAAAGCCAATTACATTTGGTGCCAGACAGAAGGTTCCCCTCCACAGCAGCGCTCACGGCTTCGCTGGGATGGATCCAGCCCTGCACGGCCCAGCCAAGGGCTGGGAGCTCACCTGGAAAAGGCTCCAGGTCTGGGGCACCTCATCCTACATGGTGGCGATGGAATGAAATCATTCTTTGCCACATCTGTGCAAAGAGGAGCTACCTGAGTGTGAGGTACAAATCCCACGTTTCACACTGAAAATGGGGAGGAGATTGCAGCTCTGGGGTCCCTTTGCCATCTCTCTGGTCTCCTGTATCCAGCTCTCCCTCCTCACCAAGGGACACTTCCCCTGTGCCTGCAGGAGCCTGGGCACAGCTCGGGAGCAGGGACCAAGCAGTTGTGCCAAACCTTTCCCTGGACAACATTCCTTGGACTGTGCTCCAGCCATGGCAAACCCTTCCCTGAGCAGCATCCCTTGGAATGTTCCCTTTTCCTGTGGTCTAAGACACAATAACTGACTAATCCATTTGCTATTCAGCTCCCTTTCTGCAGTTAACCTTAATACTAATTATCCGAGGGGGTTTCAGCAAAGAAATTAGGAATTCAATTTAAATTATGGAGCAGCCGCACGAGCATAAATCAAGTGACAGGAATTCGATGGCGAACCCACTTTATGTGCAGTGAAACGGGCAGAGAAATGACAAACACGGCCAGCATTCCCAGAGTCCATTATTTCACAAGTGTGTTTATAAATTTTGATTCTCCTCGGGTCAGGGGATTTTTGGGGTGGTGAGAGGGGTTCAAGGTCCCCATTCCTGTCGCCCTCACCCTTGGGGCTGCTCCAGGAGGGAGCACACACTGATGCTCTGTTTGCTGAGTCTGGGAGTGCGGGGTTTCGTGAACAGAAAACATTCAAACATTTACATTAAAGCAGAGCATTTAAAAGAATGATGATCCCAGCGAAGGGAGAACATTAAACAGACGGAACATAAACACCAAAGTGTTGGGACGTGAGATCAAACCCTGATTTGTCAGGGAGGATGGCATTGCCAGTGCTCCTCTCATTCCAGCCCCCCTCCCCTGACGAAAACCAGGTTTATCCAAAGCCATCCCCTGCTTTTGCCTCAGCAGATGGAGGCTTTCAAAGACGGAGAACCAAGGGATGGATTTATGGGATAAAAATACATTTAAAGGAGTCGTGATGACAAAAGATGTTTGTCACTGGCAGGGATGTAACCTTTGGGAAACTTCAGCCCCCACACAAACACACACAAACCAAGCAGGGAAAGCAAAGGCAGCAAAGAACCTGCAGTGTCTGCCCCGGGGTGAGCCGGGGGGTCTGAAGTGCAGTGTCCAAAGAGCAAACCCCAAACTCCTCAGCGTTCAGCTTCCCTCACTGGCTCAGCAGCAGAGGTCACACCATGGCTGGGAGCAAATTGAATTATTTTCTTTTAAAGAATTAGTCTGATGATCCTGAACCACACTTTAAACCTGCTACAAAAGGCTACAGGTTTGTGTATCTGGGTTTTCTGCTGAAATTCAATCTGCTCAGAGTGAACCCCGCTCCCTGAGTTTCCAAGGCAGGCAAATCACACCAGATCTTCAGCTCCAGGGGGAAGGGAGGGATTAACGCGGCCCCAACGTCCTGGGTGGCAGCAGACCAATTAGCATAATCATAAACGTGTTCCAATTACAGAAAGCAATTATCGCAGACCAGCTTATGGCATTATCAAAGTAAAATCAGCTCAACACCCCCCAGCCTGGCAGATTATGGAGTCAGAGAACTCCTCTCCTTTAGAAATAAAGCTTATCCCAACTCAGCCACTAAGAGCTCCTCACCAGTTGCTCTGATGGAGAGTCAAACATCCCGAGACCCAGCACTGAATTTTTGGCTCTTTTTGGTGATCTTGTTCGAGATTACAACCAGATTCAATACCCAACTCCAGTCCTCGTGGGCACAGTGATAATTGAGGAGGTCAGCAGCCAGAAGGCCTCCTGTCCCTGCTTTGGGATGATCCTCTGCTGCCGGTGGTCAGTCCCAGAGTACATCCACAGCTCAGAAAATGCAGTTCCAGTGTCAGCTCCTTCTCAGGGGCAGTCGGTGCCTTTCTGAGGCAGACCAGTGCCCCAGGGGCTGGAGCTGGGGGAGGTGACTCAGGACAGCACAAAGGGTTCTTGTAGCACAGTCCATGCCATGTTTTTCTCTCAGAGCAGCAAACGCCTCCTCACCCTCCTCTAACGTGGAACTCCTGCTCCTGAAATTCAAGCTGGAGAAATCTTCCTTAATGCTCCGGCTGGAACGAGGGTGGGCAGGGCAGGTGCCCCATTCCAGGGATGAGGCTGAACCTCAGTCACCGTTTTCTCTTCACTCTACCCTGAGCCTCAGAGCAGGCGGGGAAGCCTCCATCAGCACAAATCCCTGTGGGGCTGAACACCAGCCCAAGGGCAGCTGCTGGCTGTGCACACCCTCCCCGCCTCCACGAGCACGTTCTTGTTTGATCAACACAATCACAGGCCACTCATCTTGTGCGGGAGCCCCTCGCAGCACCCGGCGCAGGTCAGCTCTACCTGCTGCATTCTTTAAATTAATCCACTGAGGGAACTCTGTTACGGCATCATTTAATCACAGCCCTGTCACACTGGGCTGGTAAGCATATTTTTCCTTCATTAGATTGAATATATAATCTCATTACACGAATCTGACATGCTGAGTAACCCATAAATCAGCCTGGCTGCTGTGGGTCGTGCTGGGGAAGCTCGGAGGAGCCTCTGCTTTCAGGGGATGCACGTGGCTGTTCCAGAGGGATCAGCTGAGAATTCCAGTGCTTCTAATGCCTATTTTTTGTGTTATTCCCCTTTGCAGGGCGGGCAGGGAGGGTTTGCTGCACAAAACTCCACCAGCAAGGGCAGCCACAGGAGAACATCCTCACTGGTGGCCACCATGGCCACAGCTCCTCCTCTGAGCTCTGCCCAGGTCACTTTGAAACCCCAGCCAAACATTCACATTGATGAGAGACCCAGAGGAGGGAACACAGGCCAGCATGGGAGGGGGTGAGTCAAAAAGGAATTAAAATATGGTTTTGAATCAGTAGAATGGGAGAGGTGACAGCCTGGACGTGTGCATCAATTTATAGTGGGAGAGGTGGGCAAGGAGCTGACTCAGACGGGCTATTTTGGGTCCCTGGTATAAAGAGCCATTGCTAAAAATGCCACTGCTAATGGTACCTTGTCTGGCTGGTAAAGACATCATCACATCCCAAGTAAGTTTATCTTTACTCCTGTTTTTGGAGGAATAAGCATCTACCATTAACTGAAGCACTGTTTTTTATCTCCACGCACAAACGGGAACAAATCAGCATTAATAACCCCACAGGGCATTAACAGGGCTGGGACAGGAGTTTCCAGAGGGACAGAGCACACACAAGACTCGACTTCAATGGTTTTATGGTGAGAAGAAATCACTGCTCCTGCTGCAGCCCAAAGCCTCATCCCTGGGCTGCAAAGCTCAGCAATGCAGCTGAGCCTCAACTTTTGTTTTGCTAAAGAACTCCAGATCGAAGGACACAGAGTAATCCATGGATCTCAGTCTGAGCTGTGCCGTGCACTCTGGGATTCTCAGCACGGGGAATGAGGAGGGGCAGAAACAGCCCCAGGTGAGGGGATGGAGCTCCTGGTCCCCCAGCACTGAGGTTTTCCCTGTTCTCACTGCACTGATGTTTGGACAGTAATTAAAGTGCTGCTGACACTGAAAAAACCCTTTTTAGATAAGGCTGGTGGTGATGTTTGCTGGGTTTTGCTAACGCCGAGTCCTGATAGGCAGGATCACATTTATATAGGAAATGCTTTGAGATAAGAAAATCATCACAGGAAGCCTTCAGTAATTGAAACCAAATCCTTGCAAGGCTGTAATTTCACTGTTCTCACAAGTTCTGGGGGATCACTGGTACCTGATGATGCTCCTTTTTGTTAGCAGCCTTCAGATGTGATAAATTCAAGAATGTAACTGTGAGATCTTACAGGAATCACAGAATGGCCTGGGTTGGAGGAGACCTGAAAGATCATTGAACACCCTTTAAATTCATGGAAGAATCATCTTTTTGTACACATTGGAAACAGCATTTAAACCCAAACTCTACAGAAATACAGCTGTTAGTTACCAAATGTGTGATATTTACCGTGCCACTGAACACTAAATGCAACAGGCACCGGATTGACAGCTCCCTGCTTTCTCTCTGAATGCTGTTTACAATTCAAAAAGGTGTTGATCTCTGTCCCCAGAGGTGGAACATCCCCAAAACCATTAAAGCATTTCAGTGCCACAGGACTCCGAGTGCAGAGCCACTGGTGGGGCCCCCAGCTTGTTCAGCCACCACCTCCATCCCTGGGAACTTCCCAAATCCCTGCAGGACTCCCTCACACAATCATCCCCGTGCTTATAAACACAATGATAAAGTCTCATAACTTATCCTTTCATGTTCAAGCATTCAAAATTAAAAACATTTCTGAAAACAGGGCCAGAGAAAACAGACACCACTGCAAAGCAGCACATCAAACCCAGAGAAGCCCCAGAGCACATGTCTGTATAAAAAGGAATTATCTATTCGGGGAACTACAAAGTTATCTCCCTTCTTTTTTCTTTTCAGTTTAGCAATCTAATTCAGAAGTGCTTTGCTCCAGCATTTCTATTTCATGACCTCGCTACCTCCTGGCTGTATTGATTTATTCACAACGAGCCAAATCTCAGAAGGAAAACAAACATTTTTCTGCTGGAAGAAAACACTGTGCACCGTTCCCCTGCTGCCTGAAAGGCAGCACAGCCCCTCGGTGTGGAGACAGCATCCAAGGGCTTTGTCCAACCAAGGGGATGAGTGCAGGGACTGAAGGGCTTCCAATGGCTGCAAAATGGACAAAATCATCAGGAGAGGACCCTGGAGGCGCTGCTGGGAGGGCGGGAGCAGAGCTGGAATGGCACTGGCTGGGGGAGTTGGCACAGGGACAGAGGGCACGGGTGACAAATGAGATCTCACCTGTTCAGCCAGGGCAGGGCAGGGAAGAGACTCCAGCAGGTGTTGGGGTGGCAGTGGAGCAAAGCCAGGGAAAGGCTGGAGCCCTCCAGGCTGAAGAAGCTCCAGGCTGGAGGAACCACTCCAGGCTGGAGGAGAAGCTCCAGGCTGGAGGAGAAGCTCCAGGCTGGAGGAACCACTCCAGGCTGGAGGAGAAGCTCCAGGCTGAAGGAGAAGCTCCAGGCTGAAGGAGTTCCAGGCTGAAGGGGCAGCTCCAGGCTGGAGGAGAAGCTCCAGGCTGAAGAAGCTCCAGG
>VZTX01027826.1:9724-38023 GCA_013400915.1 Pardalotus punctatus
AAAGAAAAAAAGAAGCAACCAGGCCAGAGAGTTTGAGGGAATCATTTAATGGTGATCAAATTGCAACACAATACAAGAGTACAGACAGTGGATCTAGGTCACACACACTTCCAGGTGAGGGAGGGGCTGCAGGGATCCCTCCCGGAGCCTTCGGGCACTGTCACTCACACAGGGGTTGGTCTCCATGCATCCTGAGAGCTGCACAGCAGGATCTGTCCTGCCTTTAACCTTCCATCAGGCACCCTCAATGCTCTTGTCCCTGTGCATTCCCCCTAGGAAACCACTTCTGCCAAACCCAAACAGCTGAGATCTCCAGCTTTTTGCTCCAAGCCTACCGGAAGAGCCATGGAATGGAAGGAAGCAGTAACTGTGGGGATGAAACTCCATTCCAGCTACCTGTAGGAGACGGAGGGAGGCTTCCCTGATGCTGCAGGGATGAGAAGACTTTCCTGAGGGTCTGTATTTAATGGGGACACCTTCCTGCCACTCAGATACTCCTCCAGGCTTTTATTCTCCCAGGAGGTGAGTTCCAAGCTCTGCCGGGCCATGCTGGCATGCCTGGAGCCTTAGCCAAGGGCTCCTCCACCTGGAATGGGTGCCGAGCACATTCAGAGGTGTTTGTTATCCTGGTTCTTAGAGGTGACACATTAACTACTGTGAGCAGTTTCTGCACCTCCCACATGCCCAGGCCTCCTGCCTTGCTCCCCCCAGCAAGAGCTGCTCAGGAGCAAGGAAATCCACCTTTCACTGGGCAAAGCTTCCCATCGACCTTCCCTCAGGATTGTCATCTTCTCCTGTGCATCAGAACTGGGAACAAGAACAGCTCTAGTGATGTTTTGCTGCCGAAGAACGCAAAGACCATCAAAAAACAGAGCCAGGCAGTGCTGTCTGCAGCCACAGCTGCCAAACACCAGGAAAGAGCCAGCCTTTGGAGGCAAGGGACAGGGAATAGTTTGCTGAGCCCACCAAGGACACAAGATCATACCCAACTTAGTCCTGCTGGTTTTTCTGTATCATTTGATGGATGCAGACTGAACAGAAGAGTCTGAGGACACTTCAGGATGCAGCTTACTTGGAAGCATTGGGATAACATCATAATAACTAAAAATATGTTTAAAAATTCCTCTTGCCTTGCCAAAAAAGCTATGACAGAAATGCAGCAGCACATCCTACCACAGGACAAGCCGGGTGTTTCAAGCACAGTAATCAGGTCCCCAGGATTAGCTCCATCCCAGTCTGCAGGTCCACAGCAGTTGGGCTCTGAGCCATGGGAATGTTTAAGCCAACTCCTGCACACTGATGAGTGAGTGGCTGCTCAGTGCTGAGCCAGGAGAGGTTCCAAAATACATGGATCACATTCCTCCTCTGGGTCACTCCGAGCAGTGGACGGGCACTGATGAGCACAAGGAATGTATCCAGGCACAGTGTTCCAGCTTGGCTGCCAGAGCTGGGGGGGTTCTAAGCAGCCCAGCACTATTTTTAAATAAAACACACCTAGCACACGATAGAAAAAAAGGGAATTGCATGAACAATCTACATCCACAGAGGGCCCAGCACAAAGAAAGCCATGCAAAGGGAAGTAGGCAACTTAAATTACTAAATCAAGGTAAAAAACTCAACAGGGATGGAAAAGGTTGATGACATGACAAGCTCAGAATTCTTAAAAAGGCAATGACCACAGCCCCTGGCCTCATGTGCTGTTTGACATTCGAACACACTCAATGTACAGCTTCAAAGAGCAAGTTTCTAGTCCCAGAAATATCTAAGCTGGGTCAGGGTTTCACTTAAATGCTAAAGGCTCCTCCATCTAGTTCACAGTACAACCCTCAACAACAAATGGCCAAGCCACAGGAGGTATAGAGAGTACATCCTCCCATCTCCAATATCACCAGACCTGCTTTTACTACACTGTAACTGTGGTCATGCCATCAGCAAAAAGGTCTGAACTGTTTAAACACTTCACTGCAAATGAGACTCCAACATGAGATGTGTTAATGCATCCTCCAAGCTGAAGCTGTTACAGGTTCAGGACTGTTTCAATGCATGTGTGGCTTATTAATGTCCTGTCATCTCATGTTTGTGGCTCTTGCCCCACCGGAAGGGGAAACCATCTTCCAGTTTCCTCAGCTGTCACTGCTCCCTCCTCTATCTGTCTCTCTCCCTCCCTACGGTCTCTGATCTCTTCCAGTCACTGCCACTTTCCAAAGGCAGCCAGATCTGCCACAAAGATCATTCTTGGGTGGCTCAACTGCAAAGCAGTTAAAGACAATCCCCCCAAGACACTCACAATCAGTGCAACCCCCTCCCTGTACTTCTCGGTGACCCAACAGAAAAACATGGGACAGCAACTCCACCACAGCTGAGGGGTATTGGTGAGTCCAGCAGGAGCACAACAGGTCAGGAAAGACAAGGCCACAGCTCCAGGCTGGCACAAACCCAAGACACAGCAGCAGCCACCAGCTTACACCCCAGTTTTGATGTCACAGGTGTTATCCAGGGCCACAGGCTGCTTTCCAAACAATCCAGCCACCAACACCCTGGGGATAACATGAACGCCACAAGTTTTAGGTGATCCAACCCAAGGTTCACAGCCCTGCACACCAGTGTCTCCCCCTCCCCTGTGACCCTCACAGTGTCCCTCAGCCAGGACACATGGCCACAAGCTCCCTTCCTTCTCCAGTGAAGCTCTGCTCCGCCCTGGAGCCACACTGTCCCCTCGCCAGGAGAGCAGCAGGGTCCTCGTGCCTCTGGAGGGGATGCAGCTCCCTGCAGGCGGGGTCACAGCTGCGCCAGCACTGCGACACCAGGACATCGAGAGATGAGACAAGAGGAACAGATTTAGACCAAAAGCAGTGGACATTTATTCCTCGTTTGTGCAAGAGTGTCAAGATGCATTTGGGAATGGCTGGGACAGACCCTGTGGCTGGAGAGCCAGCAGCTCCAGCCTCTCCTGCCCGATGGCTTGGGTTACAATTCTACTAAGAGGAGATAAACTTGCAGACTCACCTACTGTCACACCAACGATGCTGGCAAATACACTTGTATACAAAGAAAAGTTTCAAACTACATTTTTTCACTAGATTCAAGTGAAGACTTTGTTCAAAAAAAAAAAAAAAAGACACATACAAGTACAATTTAAAACTGTATGAACATTTGCAAATGTTTAGTGCAAAGTAATTATGTAAAAGCTACATTTTATGAAAGTTTGTGCTGATGTGTTTGGTAGGTTTTTTCTTTTTTTTACCCTTTTACATCCATTTTTTTAGTTACATAAGGTTTCACTTACCTACAGTACATATGCATTGTGTTAGGTCCCATGCAAGTGGGAGTAATACCATCAGGCTTTGTAAAATGTCACTCTGATTCGCATTTAGTAAACTGCTTATTTGGTTTAACAGTCAAGTTCCTGGCACACTACACATCCTGATTTCATCTAAGTGCTCAAGCTCCTGTTTGCCTCTTCAGGTGCCTTGTGTGATGCAAACCAAACTGCTTCACGACTTCAGCCCAAAAAGTTTTTTTAGAGAAATCCACCGTTAGTTTAAGCCTGTAACAAACTGCTCTGAAAATTAAAAGCCTATTCACACAAAGTTATATGTAATGACTGTAGTAATCAGTTTATTACACAGATTAATTCATTCTTGAACGTACAAGCTCCAGGGGAGCAGTTGGGTCTTTAAATACACACAAGTTTTCTGTCATATGGATTTTTTTTTTTAACCCTTACATCCAGAAAGACCTAAGCAGTTAAAAAACTTAAGAAAAAATAAGAGCTATTAGCTAGGTATTAACTGAGAAACCACATACAAACCAAAAAAAGTATGAAGGGAGGGAGAGAGTTGAAACAAATCAACATCACTTGATGCACTAATAGCTCCAATCCATTTAAATGGTGACCGGTTAAACTTAGACCTTAAACACAGGATGTGGGTACAGTTTCTCATTGGTCATAACATTTACCTAAGGTGTAGGTCCTTCAGAATAAAATGAATACAGAAACAGCTTCAAGTTCTTCACCTTGCTTTTCATAACTGTTATGAGTTTAAAAGGATTCCACTTAAAATCCTTCATGGATCAGCAACAATGTCCCTAAAAAATCTGAAACCCGCCAGAACTCTCCCCATTCCCATTCGATTTCTCAATTTAACTCAGCAAGGAATGCTTTTAGGCTCACAAAGTTATGACTGAAGAACCAGCTTTTCACACACACACTTCTCTGCTAGGAGTCAATGTTGGTACGGGGAAATACAGTATTTCTAGTTTGTTGTTCCAAGTATGTACAACACGCAGCACTGCTGTATCAGGTAAACATGTGCACAGGGGAAGATGAGGCGTGGGCTCATAGAAAGCAGTCAAATGGAAATCAAAAGGACTTTCTCTTTCAGAGTTCCCCTATCTTTATTTGTAGAGGTTATCCAATAATTTCTTTAATTACATCGCATACTTCTGAGTCCATTCCCGAGCTATTCTGTTGTACCTGTATGTATAAAAAGAGGATTTACTTAACATGACATCTGCACAGTATTTCAGCTCCAGCACTCTAATCTACACATGGCATGAAATCACAGTACTATCAGCAATTTGTAAAATATAAGAGCAAAATTAAGCATTAAGCAAATGGGAAACAAGAACGCCCACAGTGCTTCAAGGAAAAGGAATACCTGGTCATATTTACAACAGGAATATGAGCTCTTTGTGATCAGAGGCACAAAATAGAGCTAGAACAGGGCTGAGGGGAAAGGATTTTCAGGAAGGCTTTAACTGCCTCCCCCAGCCCCATCTGCTGTGTCCCTGGGGAAACTGTTACTGTAGGGTTTTACTTGGTCATTCTGGAAAACAGATTAACGTGTCCCCCCCATCTCCTGCTTCCCTTCAAAGTTAAGCCCAGTACCTGCCATCAACTCATCTGCTAAACCCCAACAGCCTTATTTCTTCCTGTTTTGATGGCTATTTTGATGACTGTCAGGACACAATGATTTGTCCATCAGAATCTTATTCTGAAGGCACATTATAATTCAATTCCCAAGAAATTTGTAGCTTTTGCACCCAAATATCCTTTACAGCCAAAGGAAGCTCAGGATACTTGTGTAAAACAAAGCAGTTGTGTGATTAACAGCACTGTGAAAGCTTCTGACAACAGAAGGCAAGTTGTTCATATTCTACAGAATTCGTAGAGTAAGACACAGCCTGAAGTTTCCTATAGTTATGTACACCAAGATGGTTTGGTGTTAGAATTTGGTCTGTAGACAATGTTCTTTAGCTTAAACAATCTCATAATCCACTCATAACTAACTCTCCCCTTCACATCACTGCTCATAGACTACCCAAAGAGCCAGTCCTTCTGTTTAAACCCAAAAGTTATTTCCCTGTTTTTGGAAAAAAATAGGAAGGAGTCCTGCACACTTAAAAGTGCAGATAATCACTGTTGATTATGTCTCCAAATATGTGCTGCTGGTCTTACAGCTCTTAAAACCAGGATGCATAAACTTCTCTAACACTGCTCCTCAAGTAAGCGGTAGAGGAAGTAAATTTGTGGATGATTTTCCCTTCCCTGATCAGATCTGGATGGGAACAGTGAGGTAGGAAGTGTTTACATCACTGAACTGTCAAAGTATTTATTAGCACTGAAGTTTCTCTATACTTGCTTGAGAGTCCTCCTGCCCCACTTCTACACCACTTGTTCTTCCCTTGTGCTGTCTTGTGAAGGCCAAACAGGGGATTTTTGCTATTTCTTTGTATGATTCCAGACCCAGAGCTGCCATGGAATATTCTCCCGTTGGAGTAACTTGCTCTCCCTCTGGTGGTTGCATGGGATTAAAGCAGCTCAGACAGTGGCACTACGGATTCCAGGGAAAAAACAAACAAAAAAATCTCTAAGACCACAGTTAGAGCTTTGATTTGCCTTTTTTCACTCTCGCTCTTTTCCAAGAAGCAGGTCCTCTCAGTTCCCCTTTACTGTGTAAGTGTGGATTCTGCCCTGTCAAATTCCATGGGTTTTGGCTTCCATACTCACTTTTCTCTATCTGTTTTGTAGATCCGTGCAATCTCAGGCACTAAAGGATCATCTGGATTGGGATCACACAACAGAGAACAGATGGACAAAAGTACTAAGGAGAGAAAAGAGACACTGAATTAGTTCCAGGACAGCTGAGGACACCTGCAGCAGTCAGCCCATGCACTTCCTTCCCCTCCAGCCAGGAGCATCAGCAGCATTATTTTACATTTGCCAAGGTGCACCAATCCCACACAATTCAGCCAAGTGATTTTGAACAAACTCCTTTTACCAGTGAACTACACGACTTATCACAACACAGTATCACAATGAGTAACCTCCTGGAGAGGTGTATCCAGCAACAGCCTTAAATCACAAGGCAGAAATGTTCTACCTGAGCATCCTCTGGGAAAACATCCTGGGACATTCAGCTGTTCCCTAAAGCAGACACCTCACTGTTGGATGATGTGGAGAAGCACTGATCAACAGTCAAACAGCAGACAAGTCCAGAGGAGATGAAGGAAGCAAGGGCTGTTCACAGCTACTTAAGAATCACAGAATGGTTTGGGCTGGACCCTAAAGCTCATCTTGTCCCAACCCCTGCCACGGGCAGGGGACCCCTTCCACCAGCACAGGTTGCTCCAAGCCCCATCCAATCTGGCCTTGAAGATCTGTTTAGAAATAAGCTAGCCTTGCAGTGAATTAAGAGGCTTTTATTCAATTACTTTCCAAGCATAATGAAAGTTGAGATGGATTAAGTGTAGAACAACATTCAAAATGACCCAAGAACGCCCAGTTCCTTGCACTGCTACCAACCACAAACCCCTAGAAATGTGAGTGTTTCACTATATAGTGTATATATCCCAGAAGGCACATCCCACTCAGCAGAGTGACAACCCTCATCCATACAAGGAGCCAGGACCTTGCTGCAAAGCCACAAATAGCACATGGACATTCCTACAGTCACTGCAGAGAAGGGAGGAGAAGACAGTAAGTTATAATCCAAGCATATTGGGACAACACTACACCAGGCATGGCAGGGACATCTCGCCCCACTCCCAAAAATGCCAAACATTCCCTTCTCTCAGCCTGTTTGGATCAAACAGTGCCACTCCATATGTCCCTTCACCAATTGCAGCAAAGCAGTTGTCAGTGCAGCCTCCAAGCAAGGTGCAGATGACAGGAGTGAGGAGTTTGAAGACACTAAACACAAATCTGCTCCAATTTCCATCACTTGCAGGAGGCAGAGCCATCTATGAAAAATGAAAGGAAACAGCATGCAGCCCATAAAAACGACAAAGGAGTTAAGATAGGTTAAAACAGAGGCCACAAAACAGAGATCACAAAATGGCTTGCGTTGGAAGGCCCTTAAAAGCCCACCTCATTCCACTCCCCTGCTATGGACAGGAACACCTCCCACTATCCCAGGCTGCTCCAAGCCCTGTCCAACCTGGCCTTGAACACTTCCAGGGATGGGGCAGCCACAGCTTCTCTGGATAACCTGTGCCAGGGCCTCACAACCATCCAGGGAGAAGATGGAAACAGGTCTGATGCTCAGTTTTTTTTCAAGTGGGACAAGAGTGAAAGCTTCCCTAGGTCTGAACTGAGTGAGTTGCTCGGTGTTGTGAGCACCAAGAACCCACAAAGCCACCTAGTTCCATTTTCCTACCTATTTCTGTAGACCCTTGACTAATGAATTATCAATTCCCAGTGCAAAGCTTCTAGAACAAGTTAGGTAATAAACTGGTCTTGATTTAGGTGAATATATTTCTGGTTGTAGAACAAAGAGCATCCTCTTCCCCCTTTTCCCAATTTTCTACAGTGCACTTGTGAGAGTTAATGATTCTCCACCACCAACTGACACAGGGACCATTTCTTGAGCTCCCTCTCAGACACAGCTTCAGTGTGAAGGAGGCCTGTAGAAGGCACTGCTCCTGAACTGCTGTCCCTTAGAAAGGCACATAGCACATTTAGCACCTGTAGCACGGATCCAGCACCAGTTCTTCTCCCCCACATAAACCAAGTGAAGCCCATGTTAGTTTTCAATGGGAACCTCTCTGCCACCTCACACCCAGTCAGTTCAAAACAGCTGTTTCTCCAGCAATTTTCCTGTAACTCTTTTCTTCTGCCTGTCAGACTCCACTGCTCTGGTCACTCAAGTTTCTTCAGCTGTAGGATGAGCAAGACAGTTCCAACCTGTCCCCTGCCTTCACCAGAAGACACAGGAAATTCAATCAAAGTTTTCTAGCCAACTGTTGTAATTACTCCCTCAAGTTTTATCTTATCCCCACCCAAAGGACTATTTTGAACAAAGTGGCTCAGCCTTCATCAGCAGAACCACACTGCAGGTCTGTACACCGCTCTCTGGCCACCCCAACACCCCTTTTCCCAATACTCAGCAGTTCACTTTTCAGTATCACTCCAAAAACATTGAATAAAAATGCACACCATCATTTGGTCAAGCTGCACTGCCACATTCAGCTGTTTTGATTTATTTTTCTGAATCTTCATTATTCCAAACTATTTTCATTACACTCACTCTTGCTGGTGACTTCACATCATTCCCTTTTGCCTCAGCAAAAAAAGCATTTTTGACTAAACTGGTTTAATTTTAATATCCTGCTGAACCCAGCTATTTGTCCAAAATCAGTTCAGGAAGTTTCTCCCACGGCTTTCCACTAGAACACTGCACATACATGTTTTAGACCAACCAACATACAGAAAAACCCCTTGGAAAAGGCACCTTCTCAAAGTTTCAAGTGCAGGGGTAAAGAGGAAGCAACCCTTACAAATGTCAGTGGTGTATCAGAGTAAAAAGTTACACCAACACTGTGGAATAAGAGACTCAGCTCCTCTGCACTCAAGTATTACTGCAATGAATTCCACAGCAAAGCCTTGACATTTACTAGTCAAATGACTACAACATTAGTACTAGACAATAAAAAGAGTTCCCAAAAAATTCTGGAACCATAGAATCAGGTTGAGTAACTACCCAAGACAGGTAAGTGACACTTTATACCTAAATATCCTGCATGGCCATAGGCAAAGCATTATCAGCTTGGCACAATCTCTTCAAGTCTCTCACAGGCAGGGACGTACCACAAGTGTGCACTCTTTGAATTCAAGTCTGAATTTTTCTCAGTAATAGCAAAATAAATTTAACTTGCCATAGACTCAAGGGATTCATCCCTTGAAATAACTGTACAGAATTATTTCTCATCTTATCACTCTTAGCTGTCAGAGTTGTCCAGGCTGTAGCAGAACACTAAGCAACTTAAACCACTGTCAGTTTAAAGCTCTCTTTCAGCTGAAAATTAGTTTTGCTTTGTTTTATTTCACCAATCAGGCAGCCTACTGACCTCCAACCCTTCAACTACACTCCCCATCTATCTCTGCAGACAACAGATACAACTGACTCTTCAGTGCTCTTCCTGCTGCCATGGACTAGCACAGAGTACTTCTCAACACCAAGGAACCAGACGAATCAAACTCATCAAGCAGAAGGGCTGCTAACAAAGAGCTTCTAGCAAATGGGCTTAGCTTCCCCACAGAGCAATGACAGAAATGCACTCTCATCAGGCAGAATGATCACTGAACACTTAATATTAATACTGCTTGAGTAACACGCAAAGTAAGGTCCGCCAGTGTAACGCTGCACAACTGGGATCCAAGTTCCCACTGCAAGACTTCCCTTTATAAAACACATAACACTCTGGAATTCAAGCACAGTCTTTCTCCAGGCAGCTTCTCTGTGCAGAAAATCATGCCATTGACAGCTTGTCAACAAGAGCAGCTCCAGTCCCCCACTGCACAATCCACCTCAGCAGCTGCTGTGCTCCCACACCACTAAGGTCAGCCCATCACCCTCGATGGGCAACTGCACCTTCCTGGTTCTGCCCCACCTCAGACTGGGCATGTGGGTTGATGTAAATTCCATATGTAAATTCCATGGCTGGGTTTCCGCTGCTATGAAGCAGCTCAGTCATTAGTCAGGACAATCCATGACATCAGCTCTCCACAGGTCCTTCCAGCACTAGCCAAATGAGCAGTGAAGAACACCATTTAAAGCCCATCTGGCTACTGAAATACCCAAATTTAGGAGCCATGTTAAAGCTCCTGGAACTCAGAGGTGAAGAGACTCTTAAAAGCAGCTGATCCTCATCTTCCAAAACACAAACCTCAACTCATTCACTTTGTCTGCAAAGCCTGACTGGTCTAATATCCACCACTCCAGCCATCCCCTTGACACAGGGTACCAACCACTACAGATCCTGCTGTTTAAGTCTAGCTGGAATTCCAAACAAACTTGCTCCAGTAAAGCACCCATCCATGGGGCACTTCAGATTAAGGAAAAGCAACTGAGGAGCAATGGAATCTCCAGCTGAA
The DNA here is from genome assembly GCA_013400915.1 of Pardalotus punctatus. Lineage (NCBI taxonomy): Eukaryota > Metazoa > Chordata > Aves > Passeriformes > Pardalotidae > Pardalotus > Pardalotus punctatus. Next base: position 20,103 of record VZTX01027826.1, read on the forward strand.
TTCACAGAAGGGAGATAAAAAGCACTCATTTTTCCAAGGTAATGAGCTACCCAGAAGAAACAGCTGGTGTGTTTTGATCCAACTGCTCTTTGGTGCAGTTACTGGTCTCCAAAGAAGAGCCAATTTAGAATCCATCTAGGAGTAAAGGTCCATCTCTAAGCAGGCATAGACTGCACCAGAAAAATGTTTGTTACAGTACCAAGAAGGTGCTGAGATGGTTGCTCTGCATGCCAGACTCTCAGGACAGCCGGATGACACTTAGTTCTCCATCCTGGCTGGAGCCACGCAGGAGTATCAGCATCACCTGATCATGGAAAAGCTCATGCTGACACAGAGCAGCTGGAGGAAACAGGGAAGCATTGATCTCTGGCCATCAGGAGTTCACAGCAACAGCAGCAGCCCACCCCATCTTCTCTGTCCCAGGTGAATGACAAACATCGTGCCTGGGCTTTCCACAGAAAGCCATCTGTCACCTCCTGGAGACCAGGCCATGGGCTCTGGCAGACAGTGCTGTGCCTTCTGTCCAGCTCAGTTTCTGAGTGTGAAAGTAACCATTTGTCAGCTCAGGTTTAACTGTGCCTGGTATGCTGGAGACACCTCTGCCAGCAGAAATGGGAGCTTTGGACATGTAATGCTGCCGAGGATTCTTAATTCTGTTTTGAAGGGTTTATCCAGGTGTCCTGCTTCTCTCACCAGAGACAGCTCCTCTGCTGATCATCAGCCTGACAGCCTCCACATCATGGTCCACTGCTACTTTCATCTCTACTCCTCAAAATCACGAAAAAACCTCTCAGAAGGAGCACTCTCCTATACAGTTACTACTTTTGAGTTTCAGGCCCCAGACCCTTGAAACTTGAGATGTACTAAAGTTATCAAAGCTTTATCAGCACTGACAGATGTAAAGCCTGTAACATTAAACACTCTGAAAACACCACTGACCAACAGGTTCCAATGCCTGGCTCCTGACTGGCAAGATGCATCCAAATAAATGAAAGCAACTCTGGACTCTGCTTGAGTTAAATCTTATTTCTTAACCACAACCCCATTTCCAACTCCTCCAGCCTTCTTCCCCAGCCTTACAGGAAGTGTACCTTTAAATCTGAGCAGTTTAAACTTCTGGCTTCATAGCAACTTGCATTCCTGCTAAGTCAGTTCAACAATTTCTGGTGACAAAAGAAGAAAAGTTAAGTGTTGCCCAGTGCATCACAGAGTGGTTGAGGTTGGAAGGCAACTCTGAAGATCATCTTGTCTCAAGCAGAGCTACCTAAAACAGGTTGTCCATGACAATGTCCAGGGGCTTTTGAGTATTTCCAAGGTGGGACAGCCCATAATCTCCTAAGGCAACCTGTGCTGGTGCTCAGCATCCTCATAGTAAAACTAAAATATTAAGTGTTTCCTGCTCTTCAGAGAGACCCTCCTGTGCTTCAGTTTATACCCACTGCCTCTTGTCCTGTCACTGGGTACCAGTGAGAAGAGTCTGGCTGTCGTCTCTACATCCTCCCTTCAAGTATTTATAGACACTGATAAAATCCTCCTGAACTCCTCTTTTCCAGGCTGAACAGTCCTAGCTCTCAACCTGCCTTCATAATGGGAGATGCTCCAGTCCCTCCACAGCATTCAAGGTCCTTCACTGGGCTCTCTCCAGTACATCCACACCTTCCTTGCCTGGGGAGCCCAGCACTGGACACAGGCTCGATACAGCTTTATCAGTGCCCAACAGAGGGGAAGGATCACATCCCTCAACCTGCTGGCATCATTCCTCCTAGTACAGTCTTCTTTGCAGCAAGGGCAACTCCCGGGAAGCTGCACGAGTGGCTCCATTACAGTTTTGAGAGTTGAAACATAAAAATGGGTGTTTCCCTCATAACCCCAACTCAGCACAGCAGGAGACTAACCCATGCCCTGTGACAAAGCCACCCCCAGTTATTTGGGTAAACACTACAATGGGAAAACTAAAAGCCAAGATGATGATCAGAAAGCAAAGTCCTGATTTTGGAAACTGCACTGTGACAGTCCAGCTCAGTCTCTGGGTAGTATTACTTCCAGCAAGTCTTAGTGAAGTGATTCATGACAAGCAACACCACAGAAAATCCACACTGCACCAGGCACAGAAGTCTGGATAGTGGGAGCTGAAGTCTTGCAAAAATGAGGCAGAGGTTACTCACTGCCCCTCCTCAGGCAGGGCCCTCCAGCACATTCACCCAGGCTCCATGATTCACTCATTACAAAACAGGGGGAGAGGTGGGACAGGACAGCAAATCAGTCCAACCTATACTGCAGAAGTGCTTTGTTCAGGGTTAACACTTGCATAGCCACTTGCCAAATTCAAGAAAAAGTATGTTTTTCCCCCCAAAATGGCTGAGAACTGCTGTAATCATGTTAGAACACTTCATTCTCCTGTTTCAGGCAAGAGAGATTCTTATTTATGCAGATTTGGAGATAATATTTTTAATTTAAGCCTACGCATTCTGCTTAAGCCTAGGAGTTCAAATTACCCACCAAGGTGTGGTTAAGACTGTATGTTGAAATTATTTATTCTCCAGCATGTATTCTTGAGGGAACACTGAGCTCAGAATTACTAATATAAGCAAGTCAGCTGTTGTACTGAGACATTCACTGCTGTTCTCCCAAGTTTTAACAACTGTAGGAGGGACAGAACAAAACCCCAAAATGCCAGTCACCTCTATCATAGCAACAATCACTTTATTAACTTGCTTACAGAGGGCTGGCTCCAGAGTGTGAGGAGCCAAGACCCCGACCCTTACCAATGACATGGAATGATTAAGTAGCACTGACATGATTTTTCAGTTTTTTCCACCAAAAAGCGGCACTTTTAATCCAAAGGAATCACTGCACAGCCCTTCCCCTCTCTCCTTGCAGGTTAAGGTGAAAAACATCTTCATGTACCTCATGTTAACTGCAGGCATAACAGGGAGCTGCTGACAGTGCTGCCTCCCAGCTGCCTCAGGAGGAAGCTGTGCATGGTAAGCTCTTTCCTAGAAGGCTCGTTTCTAGTCTTCCCAGATTGCTCAATCAGTAGGAAGTACATTTTTTTATAGCTGTGCTCTAAGTTATCTACTCACAGATTTTAAATTCAAACAGCTTGCTCCCAGTAGCAACCAATTTAAAGGGTGGCACTATTTATGAAATACTCCAAGAAATCTACACTACACATATTAAATCGCTGCTTTAGAAGGGACGTGAACTTATTGCTGAATGTCTTAAATCTTATTATTCATCCAGAATTACCTAATCCAACAGCTTTTCCTGCTAGCAAAACATTCATTCTTTGATAAGGCTGATCAGTTACTAGAAAGCTGAAACAGCCCCAAAGTCTGTCACAACATTCTTATCTGACTGAACACAAGATTTCAACCCTGAAAGATTCAAGTTGCCTTTATGGAATTTATTTATGTTTGTTCAAGATGGGAACACTTCCCCTGAGTATCAGCTCTTTGCTCCTGAAGTTGAGGTCTGCCTTCTAACAGGACATCTCTGTGATTGTGAGGAAAGTATTCCCAACTCCTGTAAAGTCACCTACAAGAATCTGCTGTGTTGCTCTAATGCCTTCAACAGATGTAGCCCAAGGGAACTGGGACAAGGTTTTCTCCCAGGACAGAGCTGTATGGATGTTGAACTACGTGCAGCAAAGTTTGGGCATTCGGGTGAACTGTTCAGCAATGAGATAGGTGATTGGCACCACAGATCCCCCTAATCCCAGGAGGCACTGGAAGGGACAAAGTGGCACAGAACAGCCACCCTGATCCCACGGCTTATTTCAGCTGAGTCACAAGGATATAGTTTGAAAAGGGTAAGAAAAAAGAAGTTCAAAGCAGAACACAGAGGAGATTGGATGTTAAAGCATATTGCAAATGTATTTGGGCAATAAAATTAACACTAGGATGTCTTTTGTGAGTGATTAAAGCTGACAGCCACTAACATGCAGCTCACCCTGGACCAGCCTCTTAAATTCTTGCCTCATCTTTTCCCAATCGTCCTAATTTCAGTCTATCTTGAGTATTTTCAATTGTACTGTGCTATCACCCCACCACCCATATTCAGACTCCCTAAACAATACAGCATTTTATCCACTTACAGAGCAATTAAATCAAACCACAACAGACATCAGTGCTTGGTGCTAACTTAGTGTTTCCAAGAGCAGCCAGTACTGACTGAGAGCACTTGTAAGGAAACTGAAGCAACCTTCCAGTAATTTTTTTGTCATTGACACCATTTCTTCAGTTCTTTCAAGACTTTCAGCCTTGTGCACAAGCAGATTCACTTTTGACAAGAGACAAGCAGATATTGTTTTGCCTTTCCATCTGCTCCTACAAATGCCTTTAGCTGGACATAGAAGGTGGGAATGTCTGGATTTGGGGAATGGGAGACAGTGACAGTGTCCAAGGGATGTATCTGTAATCACCTGTCTGAACCAAAAAGTGCCTAGGAATATCACACGTAGCTGGAGAGAAGGACAGGCAACAGGAGAGCCTCAGAGCAGGGACACGGTGTAAAGGACAATATAATCAATGTGACAACTGCAGCATTGATTACAAGGACAGTGTGAAGCTACAGAACAGAAGGGTCAAGACCTGGATCAGGCACAGGATAGACTCAAAATATTCCTAAATAGCCATGGCTAGACCTACAAATTTGATCCACAGTTTGTAAATCTACAGTTTCAATAGCCAAAAAAATTCCAACCTGGGTCTTCTTTCAAGATGTTTAAAGTGGCCTATTTACATTAAATATGAATATTGCTTTACCAGGCAAAGGCTATATTCCAGTGCCCCACAAGCTAACACAGTTCATAGGGACAAAGATGCTATTAGCTAATAATTATTTTAGATTGTTCAAGCTAGGTAAGTTTTAAACCATATTTCAGTAGTCCACACCACTGCAAGTTCTGCTAAAAAATGACTAACACAGAGTTCTGATGCTCCCTTAAAAGAGAAATTCTTTTTAATATCACAGTTAGCAACTTTACCAGTTTTTAAAAGCCAGAGCTGCTCCCTTACATATTTTACTCTGGGTGTATTTCAAACATTAAAGTCTTCCATTGTCACACACTAGGTTTAATTTTATATATATATTTATATTTTTACTTAAAGTGTTCTGAGGTGAGGTGGCAGAAGTATGTACTCAGTGTAGTAAGACTTATCTGGTCCACTGGCAAAGCTTCCCTATGGCCACAGGGAAGCTGGATGTCCCAAGCACCCCACACTCAGGAATTGGCTGCAACCTCCATGCAGAGTCACAGGACAGAAGCAGCAACCACAGAAATGGTGGATTCCAGCAGGAATGCAGCAGCTGGTCACATCCCAAATCAGTACTTCACTTTAGCAGAGTAAAATTAAATAATCATCGGAGGTACCTTTTGAAATAGTTAGTGCTGGGGACCACTGTGATCGTAGAATATCAAGACAAATGCTGCCATTACTGTTAATATTTGGATGATAGATTCTTGTTGTAAATGCAACCTGCAAAAGAAGGAAAATTTCAGTGTAGGCTCACAAATATACATCACACCACATGGTAACAGAGAGATTTATGGCAGAAGCCACTCACCTTAGGTGGTTTGAAGGGATAATCTGTTGGGAAGTGAATTGTCAAGAAAAATACTCCACCTTGATAGGGACTGTCGTTCTGTTAATGAAAAAGAATCATTGCAGCTTGAGGAGTTATTACAAGACCACCATCATAAAAAGCCATGAACATCAATTCTCTCATACTTACTGGTCCCATTATTGTAGCTTGCCAATGGAACACTGAAAAAGAGAGAGATTTACTTCAGTTTGGAGAAGCTCAAGTAATGATCTACTTTCTTCCAGACAAAGAAGAAAAGAAAAGTCTATTTTAAAAACAAATCCTTCTGAAGGGCCTCAGAGAAGCGAGCCAAGGAATTAAACAGAGACAGAGCAAAGCACTCGACGCTCCGCAGTCACGTGGTTCACACTCCAGGACTGCTGTGGTACCATACATGTGCCCTGCAAAAAATCCCATTACAATAAAGATCCACACACTCACAGGCAACTTTTCAGACTCAAAATGGTGAGTTTGAACTTTGTAATGAATCGGCTGAATCAGCATTCATGACTGCAGTCTTTGAGCCAGCTACAGCAGAGTTCCAGCATGAGCTCACACCTGCTCTGCTACTCAGACCCACATCAGAGAGGAAGCCCAAGCTCTGTGTAAACCACACACACAGAGGTGACCTAAGCCAGTGGTATCCTCACAACATTTAAGCTGCACAGAGGCCCCAAGATTTCATTAAAGCTGCAGAAAGAAATGTCGTAAGAGAATGCAGGGATAACAGTCTGCTCCACACTTGGAACAAGGATGTGCTAGGACACACTTCAGTGTTAAATGGACAGAAGTTAATCGTCACTCGGAAGCATCTGCCCAAGAGAACATTCACCTGCTAATACAGAGGATTTCTGAAGAATATTGCCGTGCTGGAAAGGAAAACAGTCAAAGCTGATCATCTGTACGAGGCACATTGGGGAGTTCTCAGGGTCCCTGTGTCTCCACAGGCTCCAGCGCCTGTGCCAAGAGCACCAGCCTAGCAGATTTTTTGTGAATTAAGACCACGGAAGTTTCCCTCAGCATGGATGTCAGCTACGTGGCACCTTCAGAGCTGGGGAGCTGTAGATGACTCCAGTTGTTTCAAGCAAAGTCTTCAAGACAGGAGATGAAGCCACCTAGAAGTGACTGTGCTTCACTGGCACCTGGTGTCCGCAGCTGTCAGGACTACCTGCGCCAAAAGTAGGAGTGGTACTACCTGTTCTAATCTAGCAAGAGGAGTTTTTAATTACACATAGTACAGGCAGTACAGCTCAGAATGATCTCATACAAGGAAGGAGGAAAAAAGCAGAGTGGGAGCAGTCCTGCAAGGCCAGGGGAAAAGAGTCTTAGGTTGGAACAAGTTTGTTTTAATCTACTCCCACATTTCTACAGGAATGTGCAAGTGTCTATACACTTCAGTACTGCTGAATAGCACAGAAGTGATTCAGAAAGATCTTAGCAGCTCATTTTTTCGTTTTAGAAAGGATGCCTGAGCTTAGAGCTCTCAGCTCTAACAGAGATGGAGGATTTCCCTACTTAAATATACACTCTCTCAGGGGCCTGGCTTTGAGAAACTTCTTATGAAACCAAGACAGCAGCTCACTTGTCCATATGTACCATTCACCCATCTTCAAGGGGCTCAGAGAGTTTCCCAGGAGGTCCCTGTCACCTGCAGCTGGAGAGGGAGAAACCTGGAGCAGAAGACAAAGGGGCAGCAGAAATCCCACAAGAAAGATTGTGGCAAATCACAACAAAACCAGTAAAAATCTCACAGGCACCAGCAGATGCTGATGAGATTCACTGTGACTGCTCTGCAGTACACAGAGACACTGCTGTAAAGTGAACCTCAAACAACCAACCCTTAAACACAACAAAAACCCAGACACAACATCCACAGGCAATCTTAACATTTTGAAAGCTAGAAGTGAGGTTTGTGTTTCCCCCCACTCAACTCCTACCCCAGACTTGGATGCTTGTTTAACCTAAGCTTTAAATCCTCACAACATCCAGGAAAAGTCTGGTGAATGCAGAGATAGATTTGTCACACAGAGCTTATTCCAGTTGATTCTTTCCTTTGAAATCAGCCATATAAAGGTATTTACATAGGCAAGGGGCTGTTGGTTTTCAGTAGGTAAGCACAGGTACATGTTTGGAAAAGACTAAGCCACTGGAAGTATACCAATGCCATCCAGTCCCAAGCACATTTCCAAAACACAGGCCAGAGGTGAGTGGAGGAAAGCTAAAACTACCTTGCCAAGAAATTCCGTTCCTACAGTTCACAAGACAGGAACACCTCTCTAACTTTGGAGGTTTATGAACTACAGGGATGAGAAGCTTACAGCTGGGGACAGTTTGTATCAGCTGGAATAGCCACAGGATAGCACTTTGTAAGCACGGCATGTCCTGAACTCTGGGAAATGTCGCTCTGACAAGGCAGCTGCGGCAGACCTTGAGCACAGGGACCTGGGAGAAGGCACCTTTCTGTTGCTGCCACTGCTATCCACTTACACACACCCAAATTGTGGCCCTCAAGAACAAAAGTCTTTCATTAGAGGTCTTTCAGAAAGGTGGCACCAGGAGAACTGAATAGTACTTTAAAGCTTTCTGTACTCCATAGTAACTTTCCATTCTAAGCCTTCACCAACTTCTGTTACCGCCTCCTCTGCCAGACAATCGTCATCACCTTTGATAAGGCTTTGGAAAACACAAAGTAGTTTATCATGGCACAAATCACACTTGCTAATTTAAGGGAATAAAAGCCTCTGACTAGCTCTCCATCTTAGTAATTTCTTGTCTATGAAACTACAAACCTCTTTGAAATACTATTTGGAAAGCAGAAATAGGTAGTGAAGTAACTAGAAGCTTGACCCTACTGCTAAACACCCACAAAACCAAGCTGGGCTTCCATTCATTTGAAAGTGCTGCAGAACAGGAACATTCCCACTAATTTCAGTATTTTCTCCCTCAGGTTTCAAGTGCCTTATTTTAATGTAGCCCTGTATTTCTACAGGAATGTGTAAATTTCTATACACTTCAGCACAGCTGAGTAATTCAGAGATTATTCAGAAAGATCCTGGCAGCTGATTTTTTCCTTTTAGAAAAGATAGCTGAGTTTAGAGCTCTCAGCACAGAGAATGAGTCCCTACATCACTCTCCCCTCTCCCAGGAGCCTGGATGCTTTGCTGACATCCCTTGTCAGACCACACTGCACAATAAATTCGGTGCATGCTGTTTAGGGGGCACTGCAGTCACAGCTTCGAAGGGTTCTCAAGGAGTCTTTTCCACATGTCAGAGCTGCTACGGGAAAGAGTGTGAGCACAGAACAGAATAACAACTCCGAATCACACCCCAGGTGAACAGCCTTGCACAGGAAGGCCAGAAAAGAGGCTGTCCCTTACACAGGACCTGGCAGGGCACACTGATTTGAGTACAGTTTTCAGACACCACATATAGTTTAGGTATCTGACTTCAAAAAGCTATGGGCAGCTGCTTACTGGTTTGACCACAGAGCTACTGAGGTTTTCTAACACCATCCCTCATGGGAATTCCAGAACAGATCATTTAAAAGATGTAATTTAAGAGGTGCATTGAATTGCCCAATCAATACAGTGGGAATAACACCACTGATACATGAGGAAGGTGTTAGGGATACAGAAGAGCAGCAAATTTAAGATCAGGATGTAGAGTATTACCTAATACTCTAAAAGAAACAGAAGGGTTCTCCTTGCTGAGGAACTGGACATCCTATTTCAGAAGGAAAAGGAAAAACATGGGAGAGGGCAGGTTTTTCCTTTTCCTTCTGAAATGGGAAAACGTGGGAGAGGGCAGGCGCTTGCTGAGAGCAGGATACTTACTGTCATCCCCAACAGGCCCTGCTGAACACTGTGCTGGAGGATCACGTGCCAGGTCGTTCAACTCCTAAAAAACAGGAAGAGTTTGTTTCATTTCATTTCAAAAACAACCACGTCATTGCTCAAAGGCTGCTGGAGGTGCTCTGGCAGCACCACAGAACTAATTGCCAGGACTCTGGAAAGTAAAGTTGCATCTTAAACCCACGAGACACATTTGGCACAGGCCTCAGTGACCTGTCCAGGCTCCAGAGCCTTGAGTCACAGCAACCCTCACGTCACAAGGGTTATCAGGTCTGCCTTCACTGGTCCCAAGCATTACCAAGGTATTATATCTTCCACCGGCCCCAGGTCACAGAGAGATAAGATGGCCTCAATCCAACAACTCTCAGTATCAGCCTTATTTTATTCCCTCTATTTTAACAGTTCCCAGGCTGCTCCAGCTACAGTGATCCAGTTTATCACCTCCACAGCCTGCCTGCAGCATACGCAGCTCCCATAACATGTGGCTGTTCCACCTCCACCCATACACATCAGTAACCATGGGTGGAATGGAATAAAACACAAGGCCCTCCATACCTACAGACCTCACTGAAACACCCCACTTTGCAGTGGCTGTGTCAGTCAAATTTTCCTCTCAAGAAATCCTATTATGAGTCTGAACAGGCTGAGTAATTCACAGTATGCCTGAACTTCAGTTTGAAGCAAAATTTCAGCACAGTTCAGAGTTACTGTTACCAGTAACTTATATCAGCCATTTGCTCAGGCAGTAGATGTTTGGTGGGAAGCGCAAACAGAGTAAAACTTTAAAGTCCAACTTTACCTGCTCCATTTCTGGCTCAGTCACTGACCTGCTTTGCATAATGGGCCCAAACATATTACCATTTTTCTCTGTGAACTCAGTCTAGAAAGCTGAACTCACACCAGATAAGGATTACAACTATTATCTAGTGCTCAGGAAACACTCCCATGCTGTCCCTGGTCCATGGGGTGTTCAGCTTTTCACCCCCCAGAACAGTCCAAACTGGAACCTCCATAACAGGCTTTTGGCAGACAAAACACTTAAGTACAATGATTAAGACAAGCTGATTGCAGGAATGGAAGAAATTTGCCATTTAATGGCCTTTTGTTATTTACAGGCAGTGATTAAGCTCTTGAACAGATGATCTCTGGGAGTTCCATCTTCTACTTCCCAGGAACTGGGAGGCCACCACTAACCAAATCCACCACACACAAATGCTGCATTAAATCAAACAGGTAAATCTCTGGATTTGCCCCTCTGGATGCAGTGCCCCAGCAAGCTCACAGGCCCTGACACACACACACACAAGTTTGGGTTTTTCTAGAGAGCCCAGCCGGAAGCCTCCTCGACCTGACACCAGGCTATGAAAGCTTTTCTAGTGCTCCTTCTGGGTTTCTTCCACTTGGTGCTCAGCATGGACTCAAACAGGAACAGACACTGAGCATGAAGCACTTGCTTAAGAGTATTCCCCCTCCTGAAGGTGGAGAGCGCATCTCCAGGTGTCCTCTGAAGGCACAAAGCCCTCTGGAGTTGCTCCAGCATCAGCAAGCCCAGAGACACCCTGAACATCAGGGCAGCACAGGATTGTGCAGACACCTACACACACCTTCCTCAGGGTCAATCTAGTCCTGGCTACAAAGAATGAAGTGAGACTACATATGCACAAATTCCAAAGAACCGGCATGAAAACTTTAAAATAGCAATATATCTGCTCTTTCTAAAGGTGTATGGAGTACAGTCCACTTCCAAATGGTATTGGACTCTGATTTTCTGGAAAAGACAATTTAATGCTATTGTATTCAAAACCCCAAACACACTTAACTAAAAACAGTTATTCTTTACCACTTCCCATCCCATTTTATACATCGATATGATGCATACACAAGACTCAGAAGGTACAACTGTAAGAATCCATGTTTTCCATGCAGGACCTGGCAAGGATTATATTTATGAATACACAACATGCACCTTCCATGCTATAAAAGGGAAACAGTTACCAACAAGAGCTTGGGCACACATTTTACCAGTTAGCAGAACACACAGCTCCAGAGCTGCCCCAATGTTCCCCCTGCATCCTGCACTGACCACTTCACGAAACTGCTTGTAACAGTCACACCACAAGAAGTCCCCAACAGACACAGAGGCAGCAGTGAAATTCAGGTAGTAGTAGTTTCTCATCAAAATACTATTTCATTCTCTACATCTTCAGTTCCAGGGAGAATGAATACTTTAATTTTCTGAAGCCCTGGGTATTATCTCAGTAGAAAGCAATGACTTACAACAACTTTGTACCACTTGTCTCAGTGACAATGTGGCATTTCAGGTTCTGCTCTGTAAATTCACAGAGTGAAACATCACAGATTAAAGGGTCTATGTGAAAACCAGTGTGTAAGTTCCTTATGTTTGAAAAAGTATAGCACCAACTCTCAATTCAAGCCTCTTCAGCATAAAAGTTCCCAAATTTTGTAGAACAGCTTGGCTAACAAGCTCAACTCCCCCCCTTTGCTCCACAAGACCCCTGTGGAGTGCAGGCACCAGCTGCCTCTCTGCCCCAAGGAGAAGCAAACACACTTCTGGATTTCCTGGCAGGGCACAGATAAGCCCTTTAACATGCCATGCCCTTCCCCTCCAGCTGCTCTAAGACCCCCACTACTCACTTGTCACACCTGCAGGGCCAAGTTTAAGAACAGGAAAGGAACAGCACATGACCGCATCTACCCAGGTATGCCCAGAGAGGAGCACACATGGCTGCTGCACGGAGCCAAGCACCTGCCCCAGAGTTACTCTGCCTTTTGCAGCCTCCTGTGCAGTTCCCAAGGTATTGCAAGTGTGACCCAGACCCAAAGAGGTCTTGGCTTCCAGATGTTTTTGCTGAGGGATTTTGAGAACCAGCTGGTTTCTGTAACTCAGAACAAATGACTCTGGAGTTCCCATAAAACTGGAACTCATACCACATGGAGGATTCAGTTACAGTTTGGTATCATCTACAAACCTGAACATATTGGATCCCAAGTTGCAAGGCCCACTGTTTTTCCCTGTGATCCAGGAAGTCTTGCTGGTCCATGATCAAGCCTGATCTCGACCACAACATTAAGCCAAAACCTGAAGAAAGCCATAGCAGTTTCCACTCCAGACAGTTTTTGATCCTTAAGCACATGCCGGTCTTGCTTCAGGAATTTACAAGCTGCCTTTAGATCATGTTCCAGTTTGAGTTACTCAGCTCCTGGGGCTGCCTCACCCTGAGCTGGCTTTCCAGCTGAAGGCATCCTACAGAATTTAAAGTTTCAGCCATCTCCCCTACAGCAAAACACCCCTGTGGCTGGGCCCACTGCTGTGGATCCTACCATTAACCTGACCCATCTCACAATTGTCAATGAGTCCCTTGGCAAAAATGAGGAAGTGGAAGCACAACACAAAGCAAGGTTCAAGATGCCCTGCCCAAACGCCAAGCTGAATGAAACTACTACCATTATATCCACAAAGGAGATACCCTAAAAGCTACAAAAAAATCTCACAAGAAACTGACATTTAGGCTCTAAACCCAGATTTAATTGTGCTCTTAAGTTCCCAACAAACCAATCCCTACTCAGGGGTTCCAGGACAGCATTTTAAAGAAGATGGAATGTGCTTATACCACAGATCCTCCAGCTGTGCCTCCCAAGTCATGAAAGGCATCAGCTGCCAGCAAGGCCTCGAGGCTCACAGGTAAACCAGTGCCACCAGCCTCACTAAGCTCCACGCTACCCTCATCCCTCCCCTCCCCCTGTTCTATTTCTCAGGGGCTGCTACATTGCCTTTAAAACATACCTTAATCCAGGAGCCCAAAAACTGCACAAGAAGCTTTCAAAAAACTATCAAACACAAATGGTTTAAGTCTTATAAGTTTAACCCTGCACATGTTTCAAGTTGTAATAGTCAACTTCAAAGATATTTGTTAGAGAAGTTCCAATTTATTCCCACAGACAACAAATCCCTCCCCAGTCTAACACATTCCTGGTAAAACCTGCTCTGGCCAAAAGATAAAACTAGTTTTAAGGATTAAGTTAATGCTAATACAGCCTTCAGTAAGAATAACCAACATAACTGGCAACATCAAGAAGTCAATCAGGCAAGTAAAAAGCCAGCACGGTTTAACAGTCAGCTCCAGTAATTTTACTAAGCCTTGGTACACAGCAGAGCTCCTCAAATCCACTCCACCACACTATATGTATCCTTCTAGATTATCCAAAGTCCTCTTAGCTTGAATTCCATGGGCTTTCTACCCTGCTCCAGTTTGAGCTGCTTTCAAACTCTACTTTGCTCAGAGACCACATCAGCTTGATTATAAACCTAATTTCTGCCTCAGGTTGCTGCTCTAAGTGAAATAAGCTTTTCATCTGCCTTTAGCAAGTTTACTTGCCTGAAGCCCCTGAACTCTTCAGCAACAGGCAGTGCAGGGAGATGTTACAAAATCCTGACTTATGTAACCAAAAAGGAAATCATAGCCACTTAGCCATGAATTGTTCCCAGCTCCCAACAGAGTAAAGCCAAGCAACAGAGAATGAGGGCCAAAGTCGAATTGATCACACCCTGCCTCACCTCAGGACCATGGCAGAGAGGAGCTGCCAGCTCCCTGTGCAGGGCCAACAGGACAGGAGGGTGGGAAGAGCCTGTGCATCTTCCCTGGACCAGCAGCATCTCCCTGCCAGGTGCCAGAGCCTGTATCCAACAAGCATTTCCCTCAGTTCTATTCTCCGTTTGCCCAGCAGCACCAGGCAGCATCACACACTGCCAAGTGCACCAAGGTCAGACCAACAATTCCCTACAGTGTCTATAGGTGCTCTCCTGCCCACAGGACCATCATTGCAGCGTATCTGCCACTCTAATGCTGTCACCACAATTAACAGAAGTATTTTAATCCTTTTGACAAAACCTGCTTTTGCAATCCTTGAAGTCGCTCAGATCCCCCGATTTTGACTCCCCATAAGACTCTGCAAAAGTCAGAAGGCAAGTGAGCAGCATGAGAAGTCATGAAACACAGCAATAACCAAGGTACATGTTATAAACAAGCTCTGATGTAACTGTCACCTTTCCTTTTTATTTTTTTCCAACGCCTGAACAGGAAGAAGACCAAAGCAATGTGTAACTTCCTCCTGGTGTAGAGTCTGAGTATCAAAACACCTCTCTAGCTAACAGAAGCTTCAGCAGCATTCTCTGTACACAAGCTCTCCAACACAGATGGGCTGCGCTGGCAGCTCCACGCACGCAGCGAGAGGCCCAGCGGAAGAACCCAGTTGCTCTCACTGGCTGCTGTACAGAACTGGCAGCACAGAAATAACACCAGGTTGGCTCAGCACAGGTAGCACAACTACAGCTCTGACCACCAATGCTGGTCTGCACCATTGTCCTCACACATCCCACCCACAGCTACTGCTCCTTTTGGCAGAACTGATGCCTAAGCATCTCCAGAGGTCAGGCGGCTCTGGACTCCAGGATGACAGCAGGTACTTCCACCCTTTTCCACAGCTAAACAGGAAGAGCAGTAGGGAATTCCGAGTTTAGGTACCTGGGGTTGGGGCCCATGCATTATAAGCAGTAGTAATCCACAATTCCTCTGCTACAGAAAGTGTTTTACTTGAGCAGGGCTCAAGCACAGCTGCTGCTTTCCCTTCCCCCTCACCCGCCGATCACACAGGGGAACCCATGAAAGACAATGAGCTAACCTTTTTTTTGCTCTCCCATTCAAAGAACTCCAAATGGTGCCCTAGTTATCCACTTATAGGTATTGCATTCCCTGAAGATAAGCAACACAGATGGGGATGTGGCTGAATCCAAAGGGCTTCAGCTTAAACCTTAAAATGGAAGGCATTGACTCTGGCCCTCCTGTATATCTATCCCATCCTGCCCTTGGATTGCTTTACACTGCTTTTCTTATAAAATACATTCAGCATGCAATAAATAATTTATATATATATACAAAAATAACAATTCAATTGCTATACTTCAGTGTTACCCCCAAGGATGCAGCTGGCAGCATTGCTTACACCCCAAAGACTTCTCACAAGAAAAGATTTCAAGTTTCAGATCCATGATCCAATAAAAGCACCTAAACAAGAACCAGTGTGGAGCCACACTACCCAAAATACTGTGGTGAATAACACAGGCAGCAATCTGAGAACAGGTCTCACCCAGCCTGAGCTCTTTTGGAGCATCTGCTGAAAGAACAGCTGCTGCTGCGTGCACACATGTTACCCCAGCTCGAGCCTCTGCACAATCCCAAGAGCAACTGTGCCACCAGTGACACACTGGGACAGACCCTGCAGCTTCCTGTGCTGCCTCACACACCAGCAACAACACTGCCCACTGCTTGTTCTGCCCCTCTTCAACCCAGCCGAGTTCAACATGCAAGAGGCCATTTCAGGTAACACTGTATCAAACCTTCACTCTTGGGATTTTCTCCTTTCCAAGTTCTCAGCCCTCTGTTATCCGAGGACACAAAAATTTTGACAAAAACCTCATAGAAAGCCTTTGTGGTACAGTAAAAACCCAAACTGCCAACAGCAAGAGCCAGTGGCCAGACTGAGCCCTGTGCACCGATATACCACGATTGATAACACCCTCAAAAAAAAGGCAAAGCAGCAGTTTTCCCTCCCATCATGTCTCTGTGCTCGAGTCCACTGGGATTATTCCTACTCAGTCCACATTCTGCAGGCTTCTGCTCCAGCCACAAGCTGAAGCAGCAAAGGTCAGAAACTGGCTGTCCCCTCGTTATCCTGACAGGGACGGCCACTCCACACTCCCAGAGAGCAGAACAACCCTGAGATGATGACAGCAGTGCTCTCCACGGGGTTTAAAATAGCCGGTGCGTAAACAGCCAGCCATGATTACTGAAGCAGTTACACTGAGACACCCACAGCAACTCACTCAGAGTGCTCCTTCCAGCCTGTAGCTTCACTCCCATCCAACTTTTAAAGCATCTGGGCTGCTACAACAGGCAGATTTATATTCTTCCCAATACGCTGTTTTGTGGAAATGCTGCCTCCAGCCCCATCACCTCCCTCTCCTCCACAGCCACCACACTCGCTTCACTGAAACTCTTGGTGCTTTGCAGAGCTCACAAAAAACTGCTTTGGTGATCCTCTTGCTACTTCTCAAGGCTTTGAAGAGTCTCATACTCTACACAGTCCCCATTATCTCTCGAGATTCTTTATTCTTGGAAAGCAGAATGAAGAGTCAGTCCACAAGCACCCAACATTAACAAAGACTCCACACATCCAGCTTTTCTCCCATCACAAACCAGCCTGGAAACACAAGTGCTCTCAGAATGTTGACTCCGGGCCCTCAGCATGCACTGAACTACAACCAAGCAGTTTTCCTCAGTTACCTGACACAAGATTCACCCTCCCCACAACAGCCCTGCACTGCCTGTGTATGCCCCAGCCCCCCACATTTACCCCATTCAGCATCCACTGCTGTGTCTCCAAGGTCTATCAACCCACTGCCAAGGAGCAAGAGCTCTTCCAAAATACCTGTGAGCCCAAAAACACTGGAGAACTGTCCTCACAATGCCCCGAGGATCACTTAAGTAAGGGACAGAACACTGCAGAGAAGTAAGATTCAGCTGGAACACAACTTCCTTATGTAACTCACTACCAGATCCCCAGCTGGAAAATCCAACAGTCTAAAGTCATACTCCAAACGCCTCCCTTCCCAGTGCTACCTATTCCACAAGCATAAGCAAGGCTTCAAGCTCTCTTACATTTTCTTCTCCACCTGAGCTTTAACCTGATTAATAGGACACATGAAGCTTCACAAAGCCTCCAAGGCAACCTACAACCAAAGCAGAGATGTTAACACAGATCCGACACTATACACAAAACCAAAGGGGGCTACAGACTGAGCTGGGAGGTAGTGGGTTTGCAGTGGGTTCTAGATAAAAAATAATTTACATAGTGATAAAGAGCAGAAACAGTATGGAAAGGTTGTTTCTACACCTGAACCTTGTACAGGCTCCAAACTGACAGCTACACAGTTTGCAGGGAAGAGAATACATAGTCCCTGCCTGAGTCACCAAGGTAATACAAGTGGACTTCAATTTCCGTCGAGGGTTTCTTTCCTGGTAAAAGACACTGATGATCAAGCAAACACTGTCCTAAGACGGCAGTGGACTGAGCGGCACTGTTTTTCCAAAAGGCCAGGACATGGAGCACAGCGCAGCTCCCGCTCCAGGAGAAGGCAAGCTCGTAGCTTTCCCTACGAGCCTGCGGGATGACTCAGGCAACAGAACAGCGCTGGCTGCATTAAAAGAGCAAACCACACTACTGTGTGACAGGTTTACTGCGCTCAGCGCTCCGCTGCCCGACACCGCGATCCTCGCTGGAGGAGGCAGAGGAGCCCTTGGACACGGGGCCCTGGGGCGAGCCACGCCGGAACTTCCAGCGCGGGCCACGCTCCGTTCCTCGGGGCGCCTTCCCCCGGCCGGGCCGAGCCCCCGCGGAGCCGCAGCA
>VZTX01027827.1:350-15463 GCA_013400915.1 Pardalotus punctatus
CCTCCCCCCCACCGCGGGGTCACTGGGCTGAGTCCCCGGGTGTGTCGTCTCTGACCAAAGTCTGACCCTGTCGCCCGCTCCCCGCGGCGAAGCCCTGCTGCCCCCTGGCCTCCCCGGCTGCCCATAGAAGCCACAGCTGCATCCTCGCCATGACCAACTCTGTGTATGATATTTATGACCTGAACACATCCCTGTGTGTGACCCGCAGGACACCTCCCTGGGGCTGTCGGCGCGGCCCCGGCGCCGCACGTGTCCCTGCACCCCTCCCACAGACCCAAGGCGAGGGGTGATGGTCCAGGACTGGAGGTAAGTTGGGAGGGGTCTGAGGGATGGTTGCCCTGAGGCTTGTAAGCACCCACGAACACACTGTCCCCCACTCTGGGGCTGGGGGTGAGCGCGGCCCCATGTCCCCGTAGGCAGCACTAGGACGGAGGCAGGCGCTGGAGCCCGAGCCCTGGGGCTGGGGAAGGCACCCACCGAGTGTACCAGGTGCCTGTGTGTGTGTTGTGTGTGTGTGGGTGTGTGTGCAGGTGTGTGTGTGTGTGTGCACGTGTACCTCGCTGCCTCGCACTCTGGAGCCTTCCACATTGAATGTACCGTGAGCGCGGGGCCCGTGCCAGCCCCGGCACCCTGCGGCCGAGCAGCTGGAGGGACAGGGCCCCACTCCAAGCGTCCACCTTCCCATCCAGCCCATCCTGTGCAATAAACGTCAGCAGCTGACAGAGCTACGCACGACTCTGGCTCTGCTTCTTTGCCACCATCCCTCCCCGCCGTGCCTCGCACTCCTCGTGCCCGGCCCCAGGAGCCGGAACACCGGGCACAGCCCCAACTCGGGCTGTGGGATGCAGCTTTGTCCTTTGAAGAGCTGCCTCCCTGCCAGAAAAGCCACAAGGTGAAAAGCCTCTGCCAGCAGCTTTCTCCTTGCTCCAGCAGCAGCCAGGAAGAAGCTGGGTGTAGGCTGAGACCGTGAGCCTGTGGTTGGTTATAGGGCACAGCCAAGAACTGGGCCAAACACAGCTCCAGTTGCAAGGTGCCATCCATCTCCGACACCAGCCTGGTAGAGAGGAGGGCTGGGAAGCCACAGTCCGGTGAAATGGAAGACTTGGGGCTGGAAAGCTGCAGTTGGCCCCTGTGAGAGTCCAATTCCTGCTGTGGCTGCGCTGGCACAATTCCATGTTTCTGCTACAAAAGCATTTTCAGAATGTGACACCCCTGTGAGCAACCAAAGCCCAAGCCGTCAGCAGAACAGGGCCAGGCTCGGAGGCAGCAGTCAGAACTTCCTGCACCCCTGGCAAGGTGAGGCAAGAGCCCAGGCACCCCACAGGCTTTGGGCAAAGACTTTGAGGAGGACATATCTCATATTTCAAAAACCATTTTATTTACAGTATTATACATGTTGACCCCTGCATTAGTGGTTTTCCCTGCCTGAGCTCCAGTGAGCAGTAAAACCCATCCCTGGAAATGAGTCAAGAAGTGCAGAGGCTGCGCTATGGAGAGTGGGGACAGTGGCCAGAGCTGGAGCAGAGCAATGAGCAGCACTTGCCCCGTGGCTGAGAGCAGGGCTGGGGCTCCTGCTGCATCCAAGGCAGTTGCATGCCCCTCCAAGTCCAAGCCCTGCTGGCAGAGAGGGAAGGAGAGGGATGGCACCCCAGGACAGGCGACAGCCAGGCAAAGGATGGTGCTCACAGCACTGGGCTGAGGGCTGAGGGGTGCCACTCAGTCTACTGTCAGCCATTCACCCCCAGTGCAGGGTTGCAGACCTCCCCAAGGCTTGGTGCCCTCTCCTTGTGCTGGGATACAGGCAGTGGCAGCAAACAGTGCAGAGCCCCTGTCCCCCACCAGCTGCTCCAGTGCAGTCCCAATTTGCTCCTGTCCCTCAGAGTGGAGCAAGGCTCTTGCTGGGCTGGAAGCTGCACCTTCTTCCTGATGAGACGTGAGACAAAAGAGTTTTGCAGGCCAGTGCCCCACCACAGCCCAAGGTCCAGAGGCATCCCAGGGCCCTGTGAGTCACCAGGGCTCAGCTGAAGAAATAGGTGGAATCCATCACCTGCTCCAGGTTGAATTCACCTGGGGGGAGTGAAGGAGAGGTCAGAGAAGAGCAAGGTGGGGATGGACAAGGGGGAGAGAAGTGGCCTCGAGGTACAAATGATCCCTGCCCCTGGACTGTGCTGCCCATGGAGAGCTGGGCCATTCCAATACAGAGGTCAGGCAGAGCCAGATGGCCTGGCAGACACAGGGCCGAGGGATTAGAAGGAGTTAAACTAATTGCCTTAATCCCATTGCATGTATATCATCTAGATCCTGGCAATTACCATGCTGAGTCCCTCACTCCCATCTCCGAGCAAATGCTCATGGTTGGAAACAGATGGGAGCAGAACAAGAGCAGGATGGGAAGAGCTGGGTCAGCCTGGGGGAAATCTCAGGCTGAGGATGGAAGAGACCACTCCCAGGGATGCTACAGGGGAATGGGTCCATGCTGGACTGCTCTGCTCCATGGCTCTGAAGTCCAGCACAGGAGGGGAAACCTGATCATAGGAGACAGCTCTGGCTTTTTGTCTTTTGGTGGTTTTGGGGGCCACTCCATCTCACTCGCCTCATCTCCAAAACTCTCCTAAGCTCTGCAGTTCCTGTCCCATGTTCCTACCTGTCCTGGGAACAGTCGACAGCTGCTCCCTCAGTCTCTTCTGCCAACGAGCTACGGGTTCTGTGCTGGACCTGGATGAACTAAAAGGAAGCAAATAAACCCGGGTTCTCTGGAACCACACACACCCTCCTCTCCTCTTCAGTGCAGCCCCTGACAACAGGATTCAGCTCTTCCAAAACAGACCATGCACCCCAGAATGGGAGCAGGAGCCCAGACCCAGCCACCGCAGCTCAGGGCAGGCCCTAAGGCTGCCAAACCCTCCTTCAGTTCTGCAGCAAGAGGGTGTAGAGTTCTTGGTTTTCACACAGCTGCCGAAGGTGATTTGGGTGTCAGGCAAGAAGGAAGGACAACTTTCCCCCAGAGCAACACCCAGGCAGGTGACACAACCTGTGAGCACCTGGACACAACCTCTGGGAGAGGGATTTGGTGCAGGCAGGAAGGATCAGAGAAAACCAACAGGTCAGAAATACCTGCAATACTTCTCCAGCATGAACTCAGACAGATCCTGCAGAATCTTCTCGCTGTGCAGAGCCACAAACTGCTGTCGACAGATCTGACCCAGGGAGACACAGTGAGGTGCAGCTTAGCAGGTGTTTCCCTTCCTTCCCCTCAGTGACAGGTGAGGGGCAGGGGAAGAAGCAGGAGTGGGAAGGGGGGCTGACAGACAAGGGTGAAGGGAATCAGCCTCGGGAGGTGTGAAGCAGAGGTTGACCCTCATTAGCATAACAGCCCTTGGGGAGGGCCCAGGGCAGGGGCACTGGCTGTGCCAGGGCTGTGTTCAGTGCCCATTTCCACATAGATTCTCCCCCACATGCTCCCTGCAGAGTGGGAGGAGATGGGGCACCAGGAAATCAGCTGCGACCGCCAGCAAACATCCCAGGTTCACCTCAGCCGGGTGAATCAATCAGCCTATGGAGCAAAGCCCAGGGGAGGCGAGGCCTGGCATGGGCCCAGAGCACAGATCAGCAACATCTTGCTCACAAGGAAGCCAGGAGGACACTTTTACCTGGTTCATGATATCCACAGTGAGTGCGTGAGTCCAATAGCAATCGTGGACAGAGACGAAGGTCAGGCCCTTCCTGGGAGGAGGCAAAGGTGCCATGAAGCAGTGCTGAGACCCCTCTGTGTGATGGACCCACCCCTCATAGAGCCTCTGGCTGGGACAGGAGCAGGGACCACACAAGGAGGGGGACACCCTGCATGGCAGGTCTTCAGAAAGAGGTGGCCAGTCCCAGGATCTCTCTGTCTTTACCTCGCTGCCTCCTCTTCCTTCTCTGCCAGGAATCCCAAATGCCCACCCAACAGGGAATCCTCTGTCCCATGTGGTGCCTTGCCCCAGCAACATTCTCCCAGGAGAGTCCTGAGCCAGAGAAGAGCCAGGTGAGAGCCTGGCTGCCCACTCCATACCTGAGGCAGTGCAGTGCTGTAAGCATCATGTGTGTGGAGTCCAGGGAGTGGATGAAGTTGGGGGGAAAGGCATTCTTCTGCTTCACAGTGTCAGGTTTCCTGTGGGACAAAGCGGGGCCCATAGGAGCTGGGGTACTTCAGGGCCAAAGATGACAGCACTGGCACAGAGGCAGTGCTACCCCAGCCTGGGGGTGAGGGGGCTGCCCTGGAGAGCCCCAAAGCCCTGCTGCTCTGTCCAGCTTTCTGCAGTTCAGGGGGTTAACGGGAGCTCTGGCACTCCTTGACAGCTTCCCTGATGAGAAGGCCTTGTCCCCAGAGCACAGGCTGGGGTCAGCAGGGGCATGGTGCAGGCCACGGTTTTGTACTTACTGATTGCTGTTGTAGTTTTTCACACTCAAGTGCTGCATGCCACAATTCAGCTGTGGGGAGAGGAGACCAGCTGTCACCCTGCACTGCCCAGCAGCACGGGGGGCTGGGCACTGCCTACTCTTCTGGAGAGGGGCCTGTGCCTTTCCAGGGTGTCCCAACATTATGGCAGCTGCCACTGCCCAGTGACACCTTACCCAGCTCCCCTCCCGAGGGTGCTGGCAGGCATCTGAACCCCTTCACCTTTGCAGGGTGAATTGGCCAGAGAAGGGCTGCTGGAGCCAGGCTGGGGGGCCGTGAGTCAGCACAGCAGACCGTGGGAGGCGACAGCAGTGAGGCTGAGTCACACGAGCCCTGAGGAGGCTCTCAGAGCAGGGAACGGCCCGTGCCCCAGCTGCCTGAGTGGGACGGAGCCGCAGAGCTTCCTCACCAGCCCACCCACACACTCCAGGCTCTGCAGGGAGTGATGAGGCTGGAGGATGTGGCTGTACACAGGGATCCTACCTGCTCTGCAGGCTCACCCACCGGTGATGCCAACCTGCTGGGCTCTAGCCCGGCTGTCTTTTCCCTGCTCCCACCATGGCACAGGGAGTGTGTGCCATGAGACCTCACACCGGACACTCACCACAGTGGACCTGGAACGATAATAGGGCTGTATGATGGGAAGCCCCAGCGGTGTGACCCACTCCACCGTCCGGCCCGACTGGGAGATGAGCTTGGCGCTCTCCGTCAGCCAGTTCTTCAGAAGAGGGGAGGAAGCAGCTGGAGTTAGTGTGGAGCTGGGAGATCCCACTCACTCCCAGCACAGGCCACCCCGACTCCTGCCACACGCTGTGACAGCCCAGTGCTTACTGGGGAGTTTGGCACAATCCCACACCCCTGGCCTGGAGCAGGAGGATTTTCTCTGGGCCAGGAGAACCATCTCTCCCCATAGAGCATCCCCATGTCTATGTATGAGTGGACCAGAGACAAAGAAAAAGTGGAGATAAGAGCCAACAGGCTCCTTACCTGGATATCTCGAGTTGCTGAGAACATCTCCTTGATGCTGTTGAACACCTGCTTCACCAGGTAGTGAGATGCTTCCCACAAGTACTCCTGGCACAGACCAGAGGCAGAGCCATAGGTCAGGCAAAGGAACAGCCAAAGACAGAGGAAAGTGACAGGATCCAGAGGTGGGGGGACACACACAGGAACACTACCTCAGGGAACTCATCAATCTCTTTGAGCCGTTTCTCTATCTGCAGGCGGCCGCCGTAGCGAGTGACCCCGTACACCACCGTCATCACTGTCTGCTTCACCACCTTGCGGCTGATGAGGCCCTGCAGCACCTGGGCAATCTTCACCCCTCGCTCAGCATCCTTCTTCCGAAACTCCTCTACCTGAGGAGAGTGCCCCCGAGACAGTCCCAGCATGAGCCATACTGGATCGAGCCCCCTCCATGGCTGGTGGCCTGTGGGACCCTCCCAGCCACGCACTGCCTGGCCCAACCTCCCATCAGAATCCCTGCAGTCCATTTCCACCACCCTGGATAAAGAAGGCACCTGCTGAAGGGATCCAGCACAGATAACTGTGCCTGCAGAGCCTTCCCTGCTGCCTTGGCACTGTCCTTTGGCAGGCAGGTGGTGCTGGCTGGGACAAGGACATGGCTCAACAGTGGCTCAGAACTTGGGTTCTCCTGCCTCTGCCTCCCAGTGATAACTGAGCAAGCCCTGCACCCCCACGAATGCTCCCTGCTCTCTGGTGTGGTGATGCCTGGAGAAAACCTGCAGAGACCCAGCAGGAGATGCAGGGTCCAATGGCAGCTGAATGAGCCTCTCAGGACTCCTAGTGGCAAATCACATCTTGCCAAAGAAACCAAAGACTTTGTAGCAGGACCAAAGGCTAAACCTCTCCCCCCATCCCTCCTACTCAGCTCAAGGAAGAAAAATCTCATAACCCATGGGCCAGCCAGGTGTGACCAAGAAATGAGGAACACACTTTGCTCTCTTCCACCTCTCTGGCTTAGTTCTCCCAGGCTTCATTCAGGAGAAGTGAGGACAGCAGAAATCCAAAGGGATTTCTCACAGCCACCTCTATTAGGACAGATCTCCAGTCAGATCCCACTTGGGAATGGAGAGTCCCTGCCTCTGACCAACCCATGCGTCTCCATCCCCCTGTACACTCATCTTATCCCCACCTTTCTTGGAAGCAGGAGGCACGCTGTGCACACCAAGAGGAAGAGGCAGGTCCAAAAGGACTCCCCATGTCCCTGCTGTGCCTCACCTGCTGGGCCACTGCACTGTAGACATCCTGAGGGAGCCCACAGGGCACCAGGTTGACGGAGACAGCACCGCTGAGGTCCCGGCCAAGTGCTGCATAGTGCTGCAGCCCATTGCAGGAGCCATCCTGCAGGAAGAGCAGGGGGGAAACAAGGAGTTAGTGTGTGGACAGAGCTCTGCTTATCTTCCCCCTCCCCATGCACAGGTACCCTGGGCTCAGATGGTCATTATTTCCCCCCTCTCTTCAGAGCAGTGACCATCTCCCAGCAGTGACCATTTTCCTTCTGGCCAGGTTTCCTGACAGGGTCCCCCCCTAACTACTCTGACCTGTGAGGTTTAAAACCAGAAACCTCATATCACCACTAATACCACCTCTGTGGGTTTCCAAAGACATCAGAGCTCTGTGGAAACACTGAAAACCAGAAAATTAGGAAAACGTTTGGGATGCTAAAAGCAGCCCCAAGAGCCAGCAGTCAAAACAACCTCAGCAGTGGGATCAGAGGCAGGAAAAGGCAGGCCAAGCCAAAGATCCCTCAGGAAGCCCCAGCTGGCTCTGTAGCTCCAACCAGCTGTACTGCCAGCAGATGAAAACATCCGTCTGACAGAATCCAGCTCCCACCCAGATTTCCCAAAGCTGCATCAGAGACACGGTGAGCGTCTGCCACAGCAGCTGCCCACGCAGCCCTCCTGGGACTGAGAGCAGGACCTGAATGATGGTGCATGAAGATCCTGGTGCTCTCCAGACTGCACTGGCAGCAATGTTCCTCACAGATGTGCTGTCATTCCTGGCCCCCTGTGCTCGGGCTCTCTCTGGTCATGGGGAGCCACAGATACCCCAGGACTGTCAGGTTCCTCAAGAAGGGCCCCCTTCCCCCTGCACCCTCTCCCCACTCCCTGCAGTGTGGAACACAGCGCCAGGACCTGACGGCTCCGTTAATTGAGTGCTGATGACTCAGGCGGAATGAGACTCGGGTACCCTCCAGAAGAAGTCCTTGCTGGTATTTCATTAGCTGCACTCTCCACACACCCCCAGCTGCTCTCTTGATCTTTTGTTGTCATCAAAATATCAGTCCTGACTGTCTCATGCATACTCCAGACCATCACTACTGGCAGAACAACTGCTGCCTTCCCCACTCAGGTATGGCCACTGGATCTCCTCATAAAAAAAAGGAGGAGCCACCCCTCACCATGGCCACAATCAGCCAGCTCCCTGTGTAGCCAGGAAGGACAGGTGCCTTCAGGGAGCTGAGCAGCACCTGAGCAGGGACAGGGCACACTGTGACAGGCAACTGAATATGGGGGACAACCAGCTCTGCCTCCATGCCCTTCCTCAGAGTTCCAGACCTCCTACATTGGTTCTTGCAGGGCTGCTTGGCTTCAGCCTTGGAGGAGCAAAGGCCCCCAAAGCACAGCTCCAAGCACTCCACATAGCCAGGTGTTCCCATGCTGGGCTGACTTCCAGTCCTGATCCTGTGGCTGCAGAAGGTGAGACTGGCCTGGCTCTCACCCTGCAGCAGCTGCCAGCGATCTCCCAGCTGGACACTGCTTGAGCCAAGGGAAGCGAGGCAGCACTCAGCTGTACTGGCTCATGGATGGCTGCAGACAGCAGCAAATCACCAGAGGTCTCATGTCAAGATGCCCAACACTGCATTCCCATTCCTAAGAAAACCCAGCCACGTGGCACAGTCAATGCAGCGCTGGAGACCTGGATGCTCCTTTCCTGCCCCACTGAGCCTCACACAGGCCATGAGAATCTGCTGGACTCCTACCTGGTGAACTGGGAAGTGAGAGATGTAGGCTGCTGGATCTGGGGACCTCGAGGCTTTGGCTATTTCCATACAGCATGCCAAGGCTTGCCAGGGCTCATCAGTGTTCATCCACCACTTCCTGCCCTGGGAACGAGAAAGCACAGCCTGGTAGGATTGGCCAGTGCTCCTGTGCCCCTCAAATCACAGGCAGGAGCACCTGAACACCTGGAATACATTGGGCACAGCACCTCCTCCCACCATGCCTCCACTTCCCTAGTATTTCACCATGTTTTCAGACAGAAATGTGTTATTTAGGAATCTCTGCATTGCTTTGCTCCTGTTTTGCCTCTCAAAGCATATTTTTCAAAGTGTTTTTTTTTTTTTCAAAATCGATCTGATTTCCATTTTATTTCACTTCCTAGAAGCTCCCACATACCGTAAGCGGGTGGTCAGCTGAGTCCAGGATGTCCTCTATGATTTCATTGGCATACTCCAACCGCTCCTGCAAGGTGTTCTTCTTCTTCAGCCCCGTCAGGTTGATGAGGTGGATCTTCAGCCAATCAAGTCCCCTGGGCCCCAGCGGCTTCCCCTCTGCGAACAGCAGGATGGCCCTGGTGACATCGTTCCCCAGGTGGTTGAAATAGGGCGGGCATGGGTACGTCCTGCCACGGAAGTCCATGTTGTGAGGGAACCAGAACACCTTGTCCCTGAGGTAGTTGGCGATGGAAAGCTTGTAGAGCGCGTCCATGCGCAGGCTGTGCATCTCTGCAGTCTTCTTCTTGCACAGGAACAGCTCGTGCTTGAGGGACTCGCTCCAGGTCGAGAAATGGCCGGGAGCAGTGGGAGGCTTGGGAGCCTCAGAGAGAGGTGGTGGGATGTCCAGCTTCTCATCACCTTTGTCATTGAAGATGGAGATGATGATATCCAGCACTGGCTGGTTTATCTTCCAGGCACAGTTGCCCAGCTGGTTCAGGGCATCCAGCACAGGGTGGAGGTTCACGAGGGGACACTGGTCCAGGAGCAGCTGGTGGTGGATGGCCTCATCTATGAAGCGCATCAGCTTGGTGTCGTTGAGGACAAAGGCGCCAAAATGGGGGGAGGTCCACGGCACCGGGGGGCACAGCATGGGCATGGCAGAGGAGTTGAAGGTCAGTGTGGTCTCTGCAGCATCTGACACAAGCCGGGAGAAAATGGGATGGGGCTTTATCCGCCCAACCTGGAGAGGAGAATCAGAATCAGAGAGGGCAAGGTAAGAAAGAGAGTATTAGGGTTGGAGTCTGGAAGAACTTGTGGTCAGTCAGCCGTTCTGTAAGTATCATACCAAGCAAGGAGCATATCCACACAGAATCAGGGGCTCCTCAAAGCATCCCTGAGCAGGAATAGCAGCAAGGATGGAAAAGGGCCTCATAAGGATCTGATTTTGAGAAAGGGGTACCCTGCACAGCCCCAGAGCCCCCAGGATGAGGCTCACCTGCCAGTTGCTATAGAAGGAGTAGACGTGGTAGAGGACAGGGATAGGCTTGGACTGCAGGCGATGATTGAGGATGTTCCTGGGCACCTTGATAGCCTTCACCAGGAGCTCCAGCATGTGCATGCCCAGGTGCATGAGGAGCATGCATGGCCAACTGCAGTTCTTCAGGTTCAGAGAGGGCCCAAAGCCTGCTTCTGCCACCAGCTTTTCCCAGTATTCCCGTGGCAAGTACTGTTTAGGCTGTGAGGTGGAAGGGGAAAAATGGGGTCAGCTGGAGGTGCCAGCCAAGCTGCTCCCAGGAGCTTTGCTGGATTAGATCTATCTGCCTAGGATGTGGCTCTGAGAAGAACCCTCCTATCTCTGTGTCCCTGCAAGGTGCTCCCAGATAGGGGTGTTTGGGGAGGGCTGAGGAGGCTGGGATGAGCCCAACAGTGAGAATGGGGACAGTGGCACTGCAAAGTCTTTCCTCTGACCACATGCTAGTGCTGACACCCTGTCCCCACAGCATCCTGCCCCTCCTGCCCAGACTGCAGACCTGCCTTTCCCCATGTGTAATCAGCTCTAGGAACAACCTGCTCACCTGGTCCTCGAGATGCCCAGGGCAGTGGCCTGGGCACGAACCCAAGGTGCCTCCTTGCTCTCCCCTTGTCCCCTCCTGCCATGCAAAACCCAGAGCCCTCCTGAATGGGACATGTGGCTCCAAGGGCTCCTACCTGGCTGTCCTTTGCCAGCAGCTGGATGTAGTTCTTATAGACCTCCTGCACCTTCTCCAGCTGGCGGCTGCGCAGCTTCCTCTGGATGATGTACCTGTCATAGACCTTGGAGCCCAGCCCCCTGGCCAGGACAGACAGGGACTCACCTTGTGGAGACAGATCATTGAGGATCTGGGAAAAGGGAAGGCAAAGAGGGTGTTAGGAAGGAGAAACAGAGAGATACAGCAGAGAGACAGCAGGAGTAAAAACTGCTGTGCAGGGAGCACAGGAAGATACTGATTTTCATGATGCTGAGGAGGTGATGAGGAAGGAAACAACCAGGACAGAGCATGGACTTCTCTGGCCACTCTGCACAGGGAGCAGACAGCCTGCACCTAATAACCTGACAAACCTCTCAGGAAGTTCCAGTTCTGCTGGCTCAAGTGGGACACAAGTGCTCTGTGACAGCTCTGTGGTTGATAGTCTGGCTCAATTCCCGTGAGGGCAGGGCAGGCTCCTACCTGCAGCATGATATCCACATACTCCTCATCTGGCAGCAGGCACAGGTAGGGGTAGAGCATGCTATACTTTGATTGCCTCTTGTGCTTGGCCATGCTGCGTTTGGAATTCTGCAGGGCCTGGAGGACAGCGTCGTGCCACTGAGAGCGGAGCATGCCCAGCAGCTCACGCTGCATGGAAAAGGAAGGAAGAGAGCTGGTCAGTGTGAGCTGCCCTCTCTTTAGCTCATGGATCCCCAGCTCTCTCCCACAGGTCCCAAGGGCTGCAATGGCCCCCCTGCCCCCAGACGCCCTGAGCTTTACCGCT
Source organism: Pardalotus punctatus (assembly GCA_013400915.1). NCBI lineage: Eukaryota > Metazoa > Chordata > Aves > Passeriformes > Pardalotidae > Pardalotus > Pardalotus punctatus. The sequence goes on from VZTX01027827.1 coordinate 11,762, forward strand.
TTGATAGCCTGTGGGGTCAGGGGCTTGGATGCCTCCACTGACTCGATGGTTATGGTGTGCTTCAGCTCCATCTCCAGCTGCTGCTGGAAGCATTCCTGCAACTCCTTCATGGAGAAGTCCAGCTTGGGGTACAACACCATCGTCTCCTGCAATGGGAGAGAGGCAGTCAGTGCCAAAAGTGGGAGGAAGAGAAGCCGTGCTCATTCTCCCAGCTTCCCTGCAAGAAGTTTGTGGTACAAGTCTGGGCTGAAAGCACCTTGCTGGGACCTCTGGGTCCAGAGGTCCCTGGCAGGCAAACCCCAGAGGCTGCTCTGCTCCTGTGTTATGACCAAGCACCTCCCCAAGCATGCCCTCCAATGCATGGATGCCACCTCCATGCCCCTGCAAGCCCTCAGCTTCACTGTTACTCTGTAAAGTAACATCATTCATTTGATGATTTGTGTGGGTTATTGAGCAGACATCAGGCTAAAAGGTTCTTCCCTTTTAGCCCTCCCCCGGCCTGGACCTGAGGACACCTGTGAACACCACCTGGCCAGTTCCAACACCTCCCTGAGCTCTGTGGCTTACTCTAGCATAGAAATCCTGGAGCAGAGAAGACTTGCAGATCTGGGGACTGGGTGGAGGAGGTATCTGGTAGTTGGGCTGGACAGTCCTGATGGCCCAAAGCACCATCTCCTTCTCATCTTCCTCAAACAGGCACTTTTGGAAGAGGTCATCCACATAGAATCCATCACTGTTCAGCTGCTGCAGGTACCTGAGGAGAGGCAGACAGGACAGGCTTGATCTTCCCCAAGGGTCTGAGCATGTTGTACAGAAGCTGCTGGAGCAGGAGCTGCCTCAGCACAGCCTGTCCCACAAGGTCACCCGCCTCAGGTTACAGGGATCAGGTGTCCATCCCTCAGCCCACACTGCTGCGGAGCCACCTGGGCAGGGAGGCCGAGCTCCGGCAGCTGCGGGACTGAGCTGCCCACAGGCAGCCCCACAGCCTGATCTGCACTGACACAGCTCCCACACCATCCACAACAGTCACTGCCAGCCCCCTTGGAGTCAGCTGACTGAAGACTGAATTCCCTTGAAGGCATCGAGAACTTGTTAGCCAGCCAAATAACACAGAGGCCAGTGATAACACCCCTGAGGTGGTCATTCAGCACTTGGGCATCAGAAGCTTTGTCCATCCTCTGGGGAGGAGCTGGCTGTGCCTCCAGCTCCAGGCACTGCCCCTAGGCCCAGCCTGTGAGATCTCACAGGGCTCCCTGCTCCTTTTCCCCAATTTGGCACTGACACTTTCCTGCCCATTAAGCTCCATGAAATCTCTTGAATGAATCTCATGAATCTCCTGACCGTGCTCCTCTGGAGAGCCCTGCAGGAACCAGCTATCTCACTGAGCCTGCCAAAAAGGGCAAACTCGACAGAAGTGACATAAAAACAAACAGAGGAGCCAAGCCATTCCCACAAGCAACAATGGATGGGTCAGGAGCTGCCTGGGGTGTATGTGGAACCAAGAAGCCCCTGACTGTAGAGGGGCTTTCCCAGCCCAGCTCTGGGGGCAGCAGTGCCTGTTCTCACCTTCCACATCTCCTCTCCCTGCATGATCTCAAACTACCCAGCAGCTGGGGATGGCAGGGAGGCTGCTGTGGGAGCTCTGCTCTACCCAAAATCTGGCCAGGAGAAGTGGGTCAAGTGGGTCAGAGCATCCAGGTGTTCACACAGCAGGGGCAGCTCTTCCTGACCCCGACCCACCGCGTCTCCCAGGTCTCCCCTCAGCACAGGCTGCGAACCTACTGCCCCAAGGCTCAGCAGCACCTCAGGCAGGTGTTACCTCAAGATCGCTTTGGGAGGTGACTGGTTCCGGCCCATGCACTCCAGGGCCACCGCGTAGGAGTCCAAGTTGGGCCGGAGGCCAGTAGACTCCAGTATGGAAAACAGTCGATCAATGCGATTCAAGCAGCCCTGGGGAAGGCAAGGGAAGGAGGCTGTGGACACTGACATCAGCGGCCCCAAAAATCACAGCTTCACACTCCTCTGCTCCTGTTCAGATTTAGTCACGTCTACTGTGCCCTTTCCCCATTCCCTTCTTCCCCTCAGAGCCACCTCTGGGATCTGTGGCCTTATGCCAGATCCATCCCCTTTTGCAGAAGCACTGCTTGAACACTTGCTGAAGGCAGGTGTGACAACCACAGGTAAAACCAGCTGGAGGCTCTTCCTCACAAGCCAGCCCCTCTCCCACCTGGAGCACCCACAGCTCAGTACCTTCCTGGCCCAGCTGCGCATCACAATGTTGTAGGCACCAACATCCAGCACCCTCCGCTTCGCTGGAGAGCTGTAGCACAGCAGGAGGTACCGCTCGGCCTCCTCCGGCTGCTGCAAGAACAGGAAGCACTCCAGGTTGGACTGGATAGTCTGCTGCAGGACCTTTTGGTTGCTCCTGTCCTTTGGCATCCCCTGAGGCCTCTTCAGCTCTGCAGCGCCCTTCACTTCCACCACCCTGGGCTTGCTGTGGGGGCCAGTGGAGCTCTGGCTCCAGGCAGCAGCTTCTTTCGTCTTTGTCTTGGCCTGGGCAGCACTGTGCAATCCCTGCTCCATTTTCAGCTGCCGAATGTACATCTCCTTCTGCAACTTCTCAGCCCAGGTGCTGGGCCGGGCCAGGCCATCACCCTGTTCCCTGGGAATGGGCTGCTTCTCTGTGGGGCCAGAGGCCACAGCCTCCTGGTACTTGTCATTGTCCGGTGGGGCCAGTTCCACTTTGCTGACCATCACCTCCGGGACATTACTGCCTTCGAGCTGCTTTGCTCGAGCTTTGAGCACTGGTGGGAAACAGAGAGAGGTAATGGGAAGCAAGGCACAGCAGAATGTTCTGTCCTGTCCAGAACATGCTCAGAAAAGAGGGTCTACACAAGAACTTCATCCCTCCTTGGCTAGTCCTGCTCCCAGACAGACACTGACCAGTGTCTCTCTGAGATCTACGTACAAGGTGGGGCCCACCCCAGCATCTCAGGAACCCAGCAGTGTCACTGCCAGGGAAAAAGCAACAGCTCAGGCTGGTCTGACTGCTGCCTGCTCACTGCAGTTCTCCCAGCACTCACCTTCCAGCAGCTCTGTCCTCTCACACGTGCCATTTCTGCTTGCCTTCTCCTTGGCACTGGCAGAGGTGTAGCTCCTGAAGATTCTCCATGGGATCCCTGCCACAGAAGAATGCAAATATGTGGGGGTCAGAGAAAGCTTCACTCCTTTTTGCACTCCCTGACCCCCACCCTGCTCCATGGCCACAGTGTGGACACAGTAAGCAAGGGCCGTTTCTCGGTACACGAAGGCTGGAGGGCAGGATGTACAGGGGAACCCCTCACTCCCTGGATCCAGACACTGAGAAGGAACATGACCCCAAGGACACCATAAGCCCCAGCGCTGTGAATGGGGTGGCAGGACCGCAAGACTCCCAGAGCAGGCAGGTGCTATCCCACAGCTGTGACAGGACCCACAAGCCTCGTGCCAGTCCTTTGGAGGGTAACAACATCCCAGCAACTCCACAGCCCCGACTCTATCCGGGGAGAGCTCACGACGCAAAAAGACCATTACAGCCTCTAGCTGTGTGCCAGGGAATGATCAGGATCGTGGGACGTCCCGGCCCAACTCCGTCCCCACACTCAGGACCGAGGGAAGCGCTGGCCCAGCCCCGTCCCCACACCCGGGCCGTGTCCCGCTCTC
>VZTX01027839.1:4106-18288 GCA_013400915.1 Pardalotus punctatus
GCAGAGGGAATTGTTTAATCAAAGGGGGATCACCTTCAGCCGGCCATACTATTGTTTTCCTGTTGTTCAGTAACTGCAGTTGGGTAACTCAAAGCTTGTCTTCATTTCAATCTCACTTACAGTTTCCATATTCTCAGCATCCTTTGCCAGGTAATCATATTTATAAGGCTTCCCTATTCCATCTTCCCCAGCAGGGCTCTGTGGGCTCCTGCCCAGCTGAGCCTGGCAACCACAGGGGTGTTTTCCTTAGGGCTGTAGAGGAGCTGGGGTCCTCTCCCAAGGACCACCTGGCCAGTGCTGCACAAGGAATTCCCTGCTCTGGGCAGTTCCAGCTTCTCTGGTGCTGCTGGTCTTTTCTCCTTTCTCTGTGTGGCAACGGGCAGCTCCCACCTTCGGTTCTGGGGGCTGCCCCGGGATTTGGAGAGGTTTGGGCAGGATTTGGGGTGGGGATGGGGCAGTGGGTGTTTCTGTGCTTGCATTTGGGCTGATGCCCGTGGTGGGGTGACTTTCCCTGGCATCAGGAGGTTCCATTTCCTGGCAGCCCCGTTTCCCAGCCCGTGCAGGTGACAAAGTAGTCTGTAACAGATGACATAAGTCATTTCTGCTGGCAGCTGGGGTTTTTAGTGGAGCAACAGGTCTATTGGATTCGAGTTCCTGGGATTGCCCTTCAGGGAAGATCGATAGGGACAGATGGAGAACAAGAGGCAGGATTGAAACTGAACCTGCTGGCGTTTTCAGGAGCGCTTCTCGTGTAAATCTTCCTGGGAAAGCAGCTCGTGCAACGGCAGAGATCAAACCCTCCCAGACTGCTCCTGAACAAGCAGGGATGCTGGGGGGGTGCCCTGAGGGATGGCCCGGTGGGGTTCTCCGAGGATGCCCGAGCGTGTGTGGGAGGAGGAGCTGGGTGCAGAAGGGGAAGGAGGCTCCAGGCTCCAGGGCAGGACTGGAGTGAATTCCTGGGGGAGCACAGCCTAGAGAGGGCTCCTGTGGGGATGAGGGTGAGCTGGGGGCCACTGCTCTGCTGCCATCCTGGCTCCTGACTCCCTTTGCCACCCTGTCACATCCAGAGTCCCAGCTTTGGAGCACAGCTGGCCCCGGCTCAGTGTCCCGTGGGTGTTGTCACTTGGCCCCGTGCTGGGCAGAGGTGAGGGTGGCAGCTGCTCTGTGCCTGCTGTAGTTCGTGTGAGGTCCTGGAAGGAGCAGATCCAAGGGCCAGGCTGCCCCTTTGTGTGACAGCTGTGCTCTGCTGCTGTCCCTTGTGCGAGGCACAAATCCCTGGTGCAAATTCCGGACCTCCCAGCCTTGCTGATGTGGGTGCATCAGCTGGGGAGGAAACATTTGCTAAGCTGACAGGTCAGATGAAAAGCTCTGAGATGAGCAGCAGCTCTGCAGGTGCCGAGGCTGGAGCTGGGTGTTCTGACAGTGCAGGGCACCCAGTGACCGCTGGGTGAGGGAAACGTGGTGGAGAATTCGGGATAACTTCACATGACTTGGATTGGGATGAGATTTGTGAATGAGTGGTGGCTCCCAGCGGTTTGAGCACGTCTGGTGGCACAGGATCAGCATCCCAGAGCAGAGGAGCTGTGCCTGTGCAGGTGCTGGGCTTCCCACTGCTGCTTTTCCACACAGCCACATCAGCCCTGCTCAGGGACAAGGGGGGGACCTGGGCCAGGGCTGGATCCTCAAGCAGGAGTTCCTCAGAGAATTTGATTGTTCAAGGCCGGGTTGGACTGGGTTTAGAACAACCTGAGCTGTGGAAGGTGTCCCTGCTTGTGGCACGGGGTGGAATGAGATGAGTTTAAGGTCCCTTCCAACCCAAACTGTTCTGGGATTCTGTGATTCCTGGAGATTGGCGTTTCGCTCGTGTTACCCAATACCGGATTTTCCACCCCCCTGCACTTCTGGGTGCTCTGGGAAATGAAATACCAAGCCCACCCCATCGGAGTGGCAGGGATGTATCCCTTAACAGCAGAACAGGGCTGTGCTCTGTGCCCTCTCCTCACAGAGCTGCAGGACAGCTCGGAAGGCTGAGCCGGGCCCGGGTCGGTGCAGGGGTGCAGCCGTGCCCCCCGGGGCTGGCACAGGCACGGAAGAAAAGCGAGTTGTGGAGCAGAGGCAGGGAGCGAAGCTGGAAATGTGTGTGAGGCTGTCCAGGAAACCCTCAGTGCAGAGAGGGCCTGCAGCTGCCCTTCCTACTGCTGTCACAGAATGTCACTTATTGTAAAATCCACACCGTCACCAATGTTGCGGGGAGTCTCACTTAAGAGAAACCTCACTGAAGAGAAAGGACCCTGACTTTCTTCCGCAACGACGAGGGGCAAAAAGCAGTCAATGACCAATATGATCAATAGCAAGCTTCAATCCCTTTATTTTTCAGGTTCACAGCCTTAAGTACATTTTTGCAGCACCTAGCAATGTTACATGTCATGAAATCATTGGTTAGTAAGACTACTTGTCATTCTATTATTGGTTAGTTGTACAGTCACATCAACCTGTTCCCACCCGCTCGTGGTCCCTACAATCTGNCTGGAGTGCTCCTCAGCTGGGCAGCAGCCCCTGGGGACACAGGATAGGGGGCACCAGTGTCCCCAGTGGGGACACAGGAGAGGTGGCACCAGTGTCCCCAGGGCAGCCCCTGGGCTCACCAGGGTTCAGATGGTGCCAGCCATGAGCACCTTGCCCAGTGCCCGGTGCCATTTCCCAGCTGCTCAGGCTCTGCTCTGGCCCTGGGCTCCCAGCAGCTCCCTCAGCACCCTCTCAGCCCCCTGGGGACATCCTGGTACAAGGAGCTGCTGTCACACAGCGTGGTGGGCACAGGAGGCTCTCAGCTTCGACCCTTGGCTGTCTGTGACATGTCACATTGAAACTCCTCTGTTTCACTGCGGCTTCGCTCTGCTTTGAGCTGCTCAAACAATCTCCCAGAGGAGTCCTCACGTTTTCCTTCCACTGAGATTCCAGCTCCAATGTGAAAGTTGTTTTAATCACTCGGTGGTGCCGTGGTCTGCTGCATTAATGACTTACCTGCTGCCAAAGCCACGTGAGATGACTTCATCTGGGGCTTCATCTGTCAAACAAATCGGTGTCTCTGTCTCCTTAAAACCATTTGGGAGAGTTGTTGTCTCTGTAAAATCCTGGTTTTGCTCCGAGTGGCTCAGCATGAAATGGAAGTTGCTGAGTTATGGATGTGTGTGATGCAGATGCTTTGAATTGAGGAAGGGGCTCATTTGCTTTATTCTTTTTATTCCAACTTCAGCAAAAAAGAGAAAGGAGACTTTGGGGTAATGGAGATGTGAGGGGAATCATCCCAGAAAGGCAGTGTGGAGAAAGCACATTTGCTGTGCCTGGAAGGAGGCGTGGCAGGGAAGGGAACAGAAAATCCTTTTCCTTTGATGATTTCAAAGCAGATGAGATTTGCTGTTTACTCCTCTGCTCTCCATTGTGTGTTTCCTTCATGTGGGAACCCACGTGTGCTCGTGTGTCTCGAGGATTTTACCCTGTGGATGATTAATGGTGACTTTTTTCCTCTTTATTTTTTTGTCCTGGAGAGAGAGAGAGAGAAGAGTGCATTTGAAGGGTAGTAGTCTGTAATTTGAGGTCACAGATCATATCTTCATTTTCTGCTGTCCTGCAGCCTCACAGGGATAAAAGATCATCTCAGGAACTGCTTTCATGGTGTTAAGAGTTTGTTTTGGTGCCGAGTGGCTTTGCTGAGCTTTTAGAGTTCCTCTCTCCAGCAAACCTTTGTGCACTGAACTGAAGCAACAGGCACTGAAAAGACCAAGGTTCCTGGCACTTTTCCAAAGTGGTGAAAAAAACATACCCTTATTATAGCCTTGCATCTGCTTCCACCTTCAAAGTGTGTCCTTTTTACTCCAGTCTGGTACTCTCAAGGATTTTTGTGCTGGTGGCTGAGGCTGGAGGTCCCTGAGGTTCTCAGGCACTGCACACACAGCCTGGACAACAGAGGGAAATGAGCTGCTGTGAGCACAAGATCTGTGGTGGGAGGATCTTCTCAACAAAGCCAGAATCCCTTTCATCCTCTCAGAAAAGCAAGGGGAATTTCAACTTTTCTAGTGGCAAAACAAACAGCAAGTGCCAAGGCTGCAGTGGTGAGGCAGAGGGGAAGGGGCAGCGAAGCCCAGACACGGTTTTGATGTAGTTTGAGTTCATTCAGGTTTTGCAGCGTTTCCAGCGTTGCATTCAGCTCAGAGCTCCACCAGTTCAGAGTGCTGCTGTGTGCTGCCCTTGTGTGTCAGCTCCATATCCTTTTGTGCAAAGGAATGTCAGTGTCCTCTCCCTGCCCTCAGCCTCTGGGGTGGCCTGTGGGCTCCTCACTGGGCCAGCAGAAGCTCTCTGGGCCACCTTGAACTTCTCCTGTGTGAATTGTGCTCAGGGTTTCCTTGAACTTCTGTGTGGGTTGTGCTCAGGGTGTCCTTGAACTTCTCCTGTGTGGGTTGTGCTCAGGGCCACCTTGAACTTCTCCTGTGTGGGTTGTGCTCAGGGCCACCTTGAACTTCTCCTGTGTGAATTGTGCTCAGGGCCACCTTGAACTTCTCCTGTGTGNTGAACTTCTGTGTGGGTTGTGCTCAGGGTCACCTTGAACTTCTGTGTGGGTTGTGCTCAGGGTCACCTTGAACTTCTGTGTGGGTTGTGCTCAGGGTCACCTTGAACTTCTGTGTGGGTTGTGCTCAGGGTCACCTTGAACTTCTGTGTGGGTTGTGCTCAGGGTCACCTTGAACTTCTGTGTGGGTTGTGCTCAGGGTCACCTTGAACTTCTGTGTGGGTTGTGCTCAGGGTCACCTTGAACTTCTGTGTGGGTTGTGCTCAGGGTCACCTTGAACTTCTCCTGTGTGGGTTGTGCTCAGGGTCACCTCGAACTTCTTCTGTGTGGGTTGTGCTCAGGGTCACCTCGAACTTCTTCTGTGTGGGTTGTGCTCAGGGTGTCCTTGAACTTCTCCTGTGTGGGTTGTGCTCAGGGTTTCCTTGAACTTCTGTGTGGGTTGTGGTCAGGGTGTCCTTGAACTTCTCCTGTGTGGGTTGTGCTCAGTCCACCCTGCACAAATGAGCGCTGACTGACCCCAAATGACCGTGTCCCTCCCGCTGGGGTGCAGAGGGGTTTGACCCCAATAATCCTGGAGTGGTTTTATCCCGGCTGACGGCTCTGCACTCTGTGTGTCCTTGTCCCCAGAGGAGCTGAAGGCGCCGCTGGAGGAATACGTCAACAAGCGCTACCCGGGGCTGGTGAAGGTCGTGAGGAACCAGAAGAGGGAAGGGCTGATCCGGGCTCGGATCGAGGGCTGGAAAGCTGCCACGGGCCAGGTCACAGGCTTCTTTGATGCCCACGTGGAGTTCACTGCTGGCTGGTAGGTGCCCAGGGTCTGCTTGGAGCAGGGTGGGGCAGTAACCGAGGGGATATCCATGGTTTTGTGGGGATGTGTCCCTACAAAGTGACACACGAGCCCTCTGGCTTGTGAATCTTCACCAGGATTCCTCCTGTCCTCCTGCTCTATGGAATGGCGTGATGGGAACGTACAATTAAAACCTTTCCTTGCCCTTGTTCCCTGCCTTTATGGATGCGCTTTCCCTGCTCCCTGTTTGTATTTTTCAGGATGATTTCCCATTCCCGTAGCCTTAAGTAATTTCTGCAAGTTTGAAAAAGCCCGGGCAGCAAGGGAATGAAGGAGAAAGTGTTTCCCACTTCTGTGCCCTTTGCTGGATCCCAGTGGGGAAGGCTCAGATGCTTTGGATGGACTCGTTTCCTCTGCTGCTGGGAATAAGTGCAGAGGTGCAGAAGCAGCAAAAGGTGTTTCATCAGGATTTTTCTCAGAGAAGTTCAAAACATTTGAGCTCAAGTGGCTCAAGTTTGAATCTATATCATGACAGGAGCCTGAGAGGGATTTTTTTTTTCTTTAACCAAGTGTAAAAAGCAAATGGTCCGTGTTTAGAAAAGTGGAGGTGGAAGAAGCTAAACTTGTATTGAATTTGAACACAGTAAGAGCCACAAAAAACCTGTTTGCAGCTGTTAAAGGCAGAGTTCTGCACAGCTATTGAATTTTTTTAATGCCAGTGCAGCTGAAGGGGGTCTTTTAGGATCTGTTTGTTGTGTTGAGGTCTGTGTTCCCAGCTGAACATTCCTCCCTCCGGTCACTGCATCCTCACACCTCCTTTCACTGAGCTGCTGAGGAGCTCCTGTTTGCTGAGCTCTTGAAGCTCTTTTTGGGGATGGAGAGGAGGAATTTCTGCAGTGTGGCCTTGGCTCTGTCTGTGATTCCCACCTGCTGCTGCTGCTGGGGGCGCTGGGAGCACCAGCTCCCCCAAATTCTCCCTTTTGGGGCAGACTGAGCCCAGGTGGCTCTGGGGCTGCAGAGGTGAGGCTGAGCACATCCCCCGCTCTGAACACATCCCACAGATGAATTTTTAGCTGTAGTCATCAAACTGCATCCCAAAGGGGAAAAAAGGCCCTTCACACAGTCCTGCTTTCAAGAATCTGCCCTGTTCTGCCCAGGGTTTTTGGCACTGGGGGAGGTCTGGACTGGTTAAAGCGTGGGTTAAACCAAGCACATCCTTCCTGGCCTTGTTGACAGCAGGGAAGGCCTCCAGCCAGGCTTTTCCCAGCCTGTGGATCGTGTTTCCATCCAAGACAAGAAGGACACGGACCTGTTGCAGTGGGTCTGGAGGAGGAAAGGAAGGGCTGAAGCAATTCTGCTGTGAGGACAGGCTGAGGGAGTTGGAGTTCAGCTGGAGAAGAGAGGGCTCTGAGGAGATTCCAGAACCAAAGGGAGCCCCCAGGAGAGCTGGAGAGGGATCTCAGCCAAGGGCCTGGAGTGCCAGGACACAGGGAACAGCTTCCCACTGCCAGGGGCAGGGACAGACGGGATCCTGGGAGGGAATTGAGTGGGAGCTGCAGTGTCCACCTGTTGTGGGGGCACGGGTCAATCACACACAGACCAATGTGATCAGGTGAAAGCTGTTTATTACAGATCAGAAGGCTACTTATAGACATCTTCTGCTTCTCTATATCTAAGCAGTAGATTGGTCACTGGCTACTTGTTTTACACATCTAAACGAATCACTTAGAGCGATGGTGAGCTGTCAGACAAACGCTGCTTCTGTTGGCTCTGCTAAGCTCATGCTGGATTGTGCATATTTCACTGCCCTGCCTGTTAAGGACACCCAACATCCACCCACAAAGCATGGCAGGAACTGACCCTCTCCTCCTGGGCTTTGCCCTTTCCCCCAGGGCCGAGCCGGTGCTGTCCCGGATCCAGGAGAACAGGAAGAGGGTGATCCTGCCCTCCATCGACAACATCAAGCAGGACAACTTCGAGGTGCAGCGCTACGAGAACTCAGCCCATGGCTACAGCTGGGAGCTGTGGTGCATGTACATCAGCCCCCCCAAGGACTGGTGGGACGCCGGGGACCCCTCCCTGCCCATCAGGTACGGCCAGAGCTGGGGGCACTCGCTGGGTGGGGCGGGGGGGGTCCAGCTCCTGAGGGAGAGCTGGAGAGGGACACAGCGCCCTGGAGTGACAGGGAAAGGGGAATGGCTTCAAACAGGGCAGGGCTGGAGGGGATTTTGGGAAGGAATTGTTCCCTGGGAGGGTGGGCAAGCTCTGGCCCAGGGTGCCCAGAGCAGCTGGGGCTGCCCCTGGATCCCTGGCAGTGCCCAAGGCCAGGCTGGACATTGGGGCTGGAGCAGCCTGGGACAGTGGGAGGTGTCCCTGCCATGGAACAAGATGGATTTTAAGGTCCCTTCCACCCAAACCATGCTGGGATTCTGTGAAATGCAGCTCCAGAGATGACATTAATTCCAGGGGTGATGCCATCCCCATCTGGTTTTTTTTGGTATCAGTCAGAACTTCTCGGGGACTTCCCCCATTTTGAAGGGAGCCTACAAAAACGAAGGAGAAAGCCTGTTGACAAGGGATGGAGGGACAGGAGCCAGGGAATGGCTTCCCATGGCAGAGGGCAGGGGGAGATGGGATATTGGGAAGGAATTGTTCCCTTGAGGGTGGGCAGGGGCTGGGATGGAATTCCCAGAGCAGCTGGGGCTGCCCCTGGATCCCTGGCAGTGCCCAAGGCCAGGCTGGACACTGGGACAGTGGGAGGTGTCCCTGCCATGGCAGGGGTGGAATGGGATTGATCCTTGAGCTCCCCCCAACCCATTCCATGGTTCTATGAAAATGCAGGACGATGAAGTGAGAAGCCACCTCGGGGAGGGAGGGACAATGGCACAGCCTGGCTGTGACACGCACAGGAAGGGTCTGGCAGGGTGCAGGTGTCTGGCAGAGGCTGTTGGAAACAAAGCCAGGAGCTGTGGGGCTTTGTGCAGTCTGGTGTTGGAGTGCAGGGGACAAAGCGGCTTTGCCGTGCAAACCACGAGGAAGGAGGAGATTATTCCCGTGGGATGGGTTGTGTGTGGATCCGTGAAACACAGCGCTGTGCTTTCCTGAATGGAAAGTCCATCTCCTCCCAGGGCAAACTTTGGAAAAACGCGTTTTAACACTCCAGCTCTGAAAGGTGCTCCTGCCCTGCCAGGCTTTGGGGGTGGGATGAGCCCAAAACACGAGCAGGAGGGGAGGGAAGAGCTGGGGCTGCTCTGGGTGCACAGCTCCGAGGTTTTCCCCTCCCAGCCCCTCGATATCCCAAGTGAAGCTCCCTTCAGGAGGGGTTTCTGGCCAGGTGGGGTGGATCCTCCTGGATCCTGACTTGGTTTCTGTGGAGCAGCCTTGTCCTCAGGCTCAGATCCCTGCTGGGGGAGTCCTGAACCAAAACACTGACATAACCCCTGAGAGCTGAAATTAGCTCTGTTCCCATTCACACAGAGACTTCTTGTTGTTCCTTTGGCTCCCTTGTTCCAGGCAGCACATTCAGCCCTCAGCAGAGGAGCTGTCAGTTTATTCTGGACAGGAATCAGGGCTTTGACAAATAAACAGTTATTTTAACCAAATTCAGGCTGCTGGACTTGTTAGAGGATGGCTGGGCCATGTGGAAGGCAAAGCTGAGGAATGCAGAAGGATTTGAGGTGAGGTGTGAGCAGTGTGGTGCTGGCAGCTCCTGCTGGAGCCTCTGGAGGGGCATAAAAGTGGATCAACACTGCTGGGATAAACCTTTGTCAGCCAGTAAATATAAAAGTCAAGAAAAACAACCTCTTTTATGAAACTGAAGTGGTGCAGCTGGGAGATACAGGAAAGCTTTGGCACATGGACTGTGACACCACCCTGGGCTCCCAAACCTGTCAATTCAGGTGTTTGGGGAAAACAGACACCCCCAATGTGACATTTAAAGATCTGGCAACACCTTCTGCTCTGCTGCCCTCCCAGAACGGGGTTGGACGTTGTGTCAGGGCACTTAGGGGTGGTTAAGGACGAGCTGGGACAGAGCCACGTGGGGAGGGACGGCTTTGGCACGGGAAGTTTGTTTGATGGCAGGTGAGGTGAGGTTTGTTTGGTTGCTTTGGTTTTTGGTGTGAGGGGAGCACAGGTTTGTTTGTTTAGCTGATTTTTTCTTTTTTGGTGTGAGGGGAGCGGAGGTTTGTTTGTTTAACTGATTTTTTCTTTTTTGGTGTGAGGGGAGATGAGGTTTGTTTGTTTCTCTGATTTGTTTTTTTGGTGGGAGGGGAGCAGAGGTTTGTTTGTTTCTCTGGTTTGTTTTTTTGGTGGGAGGGGAGTAGAGGTTTGTTTGTTTCTCTGGTTTGTTTTTTTGGTGGGAGGGGAGCAGAGGTTTGTTTGTTTCTCTGATTTGTTTTTTTGGTGTGAGGGGAGCAGAGGTTTGTTTGTTTCTCTGATTTGTTTTTTTTGGTGGGAGGGGAGATGAGGTTTGTTTGTTTCTCTGATTTGTTTTTTTGGTGGGAGGGGAGCAGAGGTTTGTTTGTTTATCTGATTTGTTTTTTTGGTGTGAGGGGAGATGAGGTTTGGTTGGTTTTTGGATGGTGTTTGAAGGCAAGGAAGATGAGAAGGCAGAGAGGGGTGAGCTGAGGAGACCCACGGAGAGCTGGAGGGTTGGATGATCAGGAAGGGGTGGAATGGGGAGGTCAGGAATTGCACAAGGAGGATTTTGGCTCTTTAGGATGTCTTGGCCCCAGGCTCCCCCGCTATGAGGCAGTTTAGGGGTTACCCATGAGGCAGGAGGGTAAATGGGGTCACAGGGATGTTGGACCCTTGCACACAGCTCATTTCTTTTTTTTTTCATCTCACAGCACATTTCTTTTCCCTGCTTTGGCTCTGAGAACCAGCAGGGATGGGTCTGGTGCTGCCCCACAGCTGCAGAGGTGAAGGGTTTGCTCTGGGACTTGTCCTCTGCTGAGCTTGTTCTGCCGCTTGTTTTATCTTTAAAAAAATGTAGGGATGGTGCTAAAGTCTGGGCAGGGCACTGAGCATCATCAGGTCTCTGCTTTTCAGCTGCTGGCAAACAGTTACTGACAGGAGGAGCTGGCAGGGGTTTTCATCGGGGATTCCCACAGCCTTTGTGCACCCCTTGCATCCCTTTTGGAGAATCCCTGGGGCAGGGGATGCCCCATCACCCCGTGGTACCCACAGCCTGCTGACCCCAGGGATCTGCCTGCTCAGCCCTCAGCACTGCTGGGTGGAAGGACCACGGAAAAGAGAGCAGAGGAGGGTTCTGGAGACACCTGGGCTTTGCTCAAGGCACCTGAAATGTGGATTCTGCTGCCTGGGGTTTGAGGGAGCTGGGGGGAAGGACCCGGCTCTGAGACACCCAGGAACCCCGAGCTGTGGTACAGAATTAAACAACTGAAATGACATTGTTAGCATGCACTGGGGAGGATTGTGAGGAAGACAAACGGGCAGCAGCCCCAACAGGAAGCTAATGAAACGTGCTGTCCCATTGTGGAACCACACACGGACCAGGAATAATGACTGCAGTTATTTTTTTGTCACATAAATGCTATGAAAATCCTGCACTTCATAGCAATATTTGCATGGAAGGGATACCAGTGCACTGCTCCGTGTAATTATGCATGGGATTAGAGGAAATTTGGAAATTGTAGCATCTAGAGGTACATTAATTTTTTTAGAGATGTTTTAGGATAAAAGAGTGGGAGTGAAATAAAGAGTTTATTCCTTTTATTTGGGTTTACTCTCGGTGCATGGCGACTGTGGCTGCCCCAGGAGAAGTCCCCTGGCCACCTGAGCTGCTCCAGCCCTGTGAGCCCACAGGTGACCAAACACATTCAGTGGGGACTGGAGACAGAATTTGTGTCTGCGTTTGGTGCAATTTTCTCTCGTGGCTCATTCCCAGATGTAACTATCCAGGCAAAGAGAGCTGATGGCCTCTTTGAAATGAAATTCCTCTAAAATATGGCCCAGTCTCAACCTGGCTCCAGGCTCCTGCTTTATCCAGTAATATCCCCACAAGAAATAGCTTCTCTTAATCCCTGGGGGCAATGCTGGTGTAATACCTGGGCTCTGTCATCCATCTTCTGCTGCATTTTTGTCACCTTAACATTTAAAATGCTGATACACCAAAGATCCCCTCAATCCCAGCACTGGCTGGGCCTGATTTCACAGCCAGGCTGTCCTTGCCAGGCTCTGTGCAGGAGATCCACGGTGATTCCAGGCCAGTGGATCATGTCTCAGTTGGTTCTCCTGGAAGAGGCAGGCAGTAAATGACATTTGCAATGGTCAGCACAGAGATGCTGATCTTCGTCAGAGGGAGCTCCTGAAGGGCTGGTGGGATTTCCTGGTGCTGGTGTGTGTTAGCAGTGAGTCTGTGCCTGGCCTTGGCTGTGCAGATGTAGCCGGGATTTATCCAGTTTTTAATGATGTGCATTGATCAGAGTTTGCTGAGAGTCCAGAAAAGCTGGGAGCCCACAAAAAATGGAAGTGTCCACGGGACACTTGAGTGTCCTGTGGGAAATCCAAGTGACATCTGTGGGAAATCCAAGTGACATCTGTGGGAATGCTGTGAAACAGCAGACTGAGGACCTGGTCCTGGGGTATCCCAGGGCAGGATCCACCTTCTCAGCATCTCCAGGAGTGATTTATTTCCCACCTGACAGGACATGAGCCTTCCTGAGGCTTCTTGAGGTCTGGAGCCTGCTGTTTCCCTGGTGTGACCCCAGAGGCAGCAGCTCCTCGTGCCTGAGCTGTTTGGCCGTGTCCCATCAGTTTTGGTCACAAAGCTGCTGAAATCCAGGAGATGGATGGCCCCGTGGGCTGAAGGTGCTCCAGGGGCAGAGCCAGCGCTTGGAATTACAGGGGTGAGGCGTTGATGGCTGCAGGGCTCTGACCCAGGAAAACAATCCAGTG
The DNA here is from genome assembly GCA_013400915.1 of Pardalotus punctatus. NCBI lineage: Eukaryota > Metazoa > Chordata > Aves > Passeriformes > Pardalotidae > Pardalotus > Pardalotus punctatus. The sequence goes on from VZTX01027839.1 coordinate 16,376, forward strand.
CTCCCCAGGCCCTGGATGTGTTCCCAAATCCAACGCTCCCCAGGCCCTGGATGTGTTCCCAAATCCAACGCTCCCCAGGCCCTGGATGTGTTCCCAAAGGCAGGGGAGGGAACGCTGAGCAGCCTTGGGGCTGAGGGACGCTCACCTGAGCGGGCAGCTGGGCTGGCCACGCTCTGCTGCTGCTGGTGGCGGTGGAACCTGGACCTTTGCTGCCTCAGCAGGGCCGTGACCCCGCTGTTCCTGAGGTCACAGAGCTGGGAAAACTCTCCAAGACCCTCAATCCCAACCCCTGAGCAGGAACCCCCGTGCCCCACAAAGCCCACGTGGAAATGCCACGTCTGCTCATTCCTTGAACACTGCAGGGCTGGTGGCTCTGCCACCTCCTCAGATAGATTGGATTCTTTACAATCCAGAGCATTTCCTCACTTTCTCTTTGCATTTTCCACCCCTGGCTGTGCAGAGCAGTGGAGACCCAGAGGCTGAATGGCTCCCTTGGTGAGCAGCCCCATAAAGGTGTTGGGGCTGGGGGAGCCCTCAGGTGGCCCCAGAGGTGACAAAAAGCCTCTTGCCAAGCCTGCCATGCATGGATGGCAGCTGGGAGCCAGCTTTTAGGTTAAACTGGGCTTTGCTGCAGATGTTTTATGTGGCACTTCATCCTTCCTGGTGCCGGAAGACAAAGGCTCATTTAATTAGAATTGAGATCGTTGAGAGGAGGAAATGGTGTTTGAGAGTTATGGAATGGGGAAGAATAGAAGGGCTGATAGGCTGGGTTGTTTTTTTTTTTTTATAAAGATGAAAATAATGTTAATTAACCCACCCAATTAGCTGCTGCCTCAGCCTCACAGAGGGTAATGAATTTGTTCTTGCAAGGGATGTAGGAAAGAGCAGACTTCATCCCAGATGTGTGAATGATGCAGAGGTCGAGATGGGAAAAACAGAGGGGTTTTAGGTTATTGAATATGGCCCAGGAGTGGAGAGAAGGTTCTGCTGCTTAACAAAATGCTTGTGTTTAATTAAACAGCTCCCTCAGTCACAGAGCTCAGGTGGTGCTGAGCTGTCCCTCTCTGGTGCCTGTGCTTTCATTTGTGGTAGGACCTTAGGGATTTGTGTGGGATCATTATTATATTTATTTATTCATTCCAGAAACCACTAACTATTGATTTTTCTGTGGGCATCATCCCATGATGGTGTTCAAAACCCCAAAAGTGTTTATTTTAATTAAATAAATGGTGTTTCTTTCCTCCTTTCGTCCAACCCCTGAGACTTCTTTCAGGCAGCTGTTGCAGCCTGAAACTTCTGTGCACACGAGGTTTGCACAAACTCTGGAGTAGCCAGAGGAGCAAGGGAGTTCTGGGAAATAACATGTAGTGCCACCAAAGGATGGACGTGGATCTCCACACCTGGGACAACTCGTTCCTGTAGCACATCCCCACCCTTGCAGGGATTACCCAGGTGCACACCAAACCCTCAATAAAAGCTTCAGAGAGGTTTGGTTAAACTCCTCTAAGTATTTTCACCACCGTTGGGGTGCTCGGCGTGGCAGAAGGCACCCAGCAACTCAGGGGTGGTGAAAAATGTTGGGCACGGGTGTGAGGAAAAGGCTGAATTTTCAGGACACTTTCCTGGGTTTCTGTCGGTTTGTTCTGAAAAAATCTGGAGGCATTTGTACAAAATGCTGAGTATTTTTAAAATGGGTTCTTTCTGGCTTTAACAAACTGAAGAAGGTTGCTGATTCTCTGTGAAGACAGTTGGAAAATGTTCTCACTCTTCTGCCATTTGGAAGTTGAGGGGAAGATTTCCATATGAGCCAGATGTGGGGTGGTGAAATGGGAATTTGTGTTTGGAACCCTCACCTGGCATGTTTGAGAAGATGCTGGTGTGCGGGTGTTTGCTTGGGATGGGATGGGATGGGA
>VZTX01027872.1:0-13317 GCA_013400915.1 Pardalotus punctatus
GGCCGGGCCGGGCGGGCGCGATGCCGCGGGCCGGGCCCGGCCGGGCTGACGCGGTCCCGCCCCGCAGGTGCGCGTGGAGTTCATGGACGACACGAGCCGCTCCATCATCCGCAACGTGAAGGGGCCGGTGCGCGAGGGCGACGTTCTCACCCTGCTGGAGTCGGAGCGCGAGGCCCGGCGGCTGCGCTGAGGGGGACCCGGGGCCGCCCTTGCTGCCGGATCGTCCATCGCGGGATGGAGCCTGGCGCAGCTCGGTCGGCCCTGGGGCGCGTGTGGGGAGGAGCGTGGCGGCTGTGTCACTGCAATAAAGGGTTTTTCCAGTAGTCCCTTGCCTGGGTTTCACTCACTGAGCGCCTGACAGCTCTGGTTTGTCTAACACCTGAGCACCTGCTGCATTTCTCGGGTTCAGTAGGAGCACGCCCTGCTTGTTACTGGGATTACACATAATGTGTTTATTGTAGTATTGCTGCATTATTGCATCTCTAGTGGTCTGTCACAACAAAAATAATTCTGTTTTGATTACAGTAGCCTTAATCCTGACCTTCGTGGTAAGCAATTTTCTGTATGTGATGGTGAAGTGACACTGGAAACTTACTGGTCCTCCGTGGAATTTATTCAGAAGTCGAAAGTCAAACTTGGTACCATCCTGTTGCTTCTGTCTGTCCTCAGTGAATGCTGCTATAAATACACCTACTTGCTGTCCTTCCTGGCAGTCATCTGCAGAGAGCAAGTGCTTGTCATTCCTCTGATTTACTGACCCCTCCATCTCAATTTCTTTGGCCTTCCCTTCCACCACAAAATCAGTTAGCAAGATGTATTGCTTTCAGATATTACATAAATCAAAAGTAAGGCTGAAGTTTAGAATGAGTGTGAAAACTGCTGGTGCAAGGGCATGTTTTTAAGGACTGGCATTTTTCATCTGCTTATAGAGTGGTGCAGGTTTGTGGTGTGTTTGGGCAGAGTCAGATCTGCAGTGTCATGTGTGGTCTCTGATGGGAGTGGTTTTTGTCTGCAGTGTCCTGAGCTTGACTGAGGCAGTTAGTGGCAGGTGTGACAGAGGATTTGGGTGTCCTAAAGCTGAGCAGAGCACTGCTGGGACAGATGTGCAAATTGCTGAACTGGAGCAGGCCACGAGGATTGTTGCAATGCTGATGTTAGAGTGATTGTGGGATTTTTCCTTCCTGCCAGTTTTAGTTGTGTCCTGGGCAGCATGAGGTGCATGGAGTTTGTGCCATGGAGAAGGCCCTTGTCAATGTGTTGGTGCTCTTGCTTGATGTAATTTGTGATTTTTTGGGGATGTTCCAGTTTCAGCATAGCACAAGGCTGCATTCCCTGGCTTGTTTGATGCAGCAGAGCTCAGAACTGCTCCTGAGTGCCTTAAGTCTCCTTGGAGTTCAGTTCTGTGGCTGCTGTTTATTCCATTACAGCTTCAGCTGTGACCCGAGTGTTTGCTTGGGCCTCTGCCGGCCCTCAGTGCTGGGTGACTGGGACAGACTGGCTTAAAAGAGCAGTATCCCTTCTGGAGTATCCCTGTGGGGTCAGCCTGGTCCCCATCCGCATGAGGAGGGAGGCAGTTTGCATCCTCACATTCAGTCTGGTGATTGCCCTTTAATGATGCAGTGTAATATCAGTACCGCAGGGAACCAGGGGTGGTGAAGGTCTGTGGCTGGTCCTGCATTCAGCTTGGTCCTGCAGAATGAAATGGGCAAAGACACTACTGCACCTGCCTGGGACACTTCAGCAGGGAGAAAACCAGACTGAGGTATGAAGCTGATGCATAAACTTTGAGTGAATGACTTGGAATGTGGGGGTGCCTGCTGAGGTCGGGGGCTGTCCCTCTGCTGCAGCTCTTGTGGGGTATGGTGTGAGCCAGACAAAGAGGCAGGAGACTGCTGATGTCTCTGTAATATTTCAAAATAACTTTAAATTTTATTTATATCTTAAAAATAAACATCAGTATTAAAATACCAGTAAACAGAGTAGTGTATTAGGAGTGGCAGTGAGCGCTGTGTATTAACTCCAGTGCAAAGCTGAGAGCAAGTTTCTGGGGAGGGCTGTGGGGTTCCCCAGCTCAGAACAGCACAGACCAGGTCAGGCACAGGCAGAAGGGGTTGTGAGGCTGGGCCAAGGAGCATGAATGGGGGATGCAACACATTACCTTTGTGAAGGGCTCAGAGCAGAGCTGCCTTCCCATGCAAAACCCTTTTTCCTCCAGGTCCTTGTCCTTACCATGTTCCCACCCCACACGGTGCTCACACACTTGCACAGACACATGTTCTCTGACATACGTGTTCTCCTCTGCAGGCCCTACCTGTGTGCTCTGAGCTCTTCTGGCCCATGTGTTTTTCCTGGCGCTGTCCTTAGCTGCTCTCCTCCCTTTTGGGATGGAAAGTGGGCAGAGAGGGACTCAGCTGTGGGCTCTGGCTGTCTGCACACTCTGTGGGACTGGTTAACTGGGGAAATGTTTAGGAGGTAATTGGTCTCTTTCCCTTGGGAGAAGGACCCGCTCCCCATGGGGGTTATCAGCTAGGTAGGCTCAGTCTCCAAAGGCATCCTTGGCCCTCAGCCCCTTTTGTCACTTGGCTGCAACCCCAACTGCTCAGAGGTTTTGCTCCCATTGAGCAAATTATATCCCGAGTGATTTCATGTTGAACTTCATCCTTTGGCCAAGCAATATAATTTTTTTGCTTTGTGTGCATGTGCTAGAAAAGAGGAAAAACTCAGATTTCAGCCAGGAAAGGAAATTCAGAAAAGAAGGGCAAGTATTTGAGTCTGGAAATGGTCCCAGCCCCTGTCCAAGGCAGCATTCCCTCTCCCATTGCTGCACAGGATGTGCCTGTGAAGCACCACGTCCCTGCTGGGGCCAGGAGCCATCACTTGCCCTCCCAGCTCCATGTTACTGGCACTGCTGCCTTCTGAGAGCTGCCAGAGCACAGAGGAGACCCTGTTTCTTGCTGGGTTGGTTCTCTGCTGCTCCTCCTTGCAGAGGCTTCAGAGGTGGCACAGCTCCAGGGGTTGTGTCAGGGAGTAGAGGGGATGGGGTAGCTTGTGTTCCCCATGTGTCTCACCCCAAGGTCACTTGGCTCCTGTCACTTGGTGCAGTGAGGTGGCCGCGCGTGGGCTGCATCCAGCAGAGGAGATGGACGAGGGAGGCCCAGGGGTGGTGCTTGTGACGGGACTAAAGCTGCAGAGAGCGGTTTGGCACGGAGGGGTGGCCAGCGAGGGGATGTGAATCACAGCCCAGTGCTGATGGTGGGCTGATGGTGGCCCCTGGCTGGATCCCAAGGTCACTCTAATTTGGTTTCTTTGGACTCCCAGGGCTCTTTGTGGCTGTCGGTGCCATCCCCTGCTGCAGAGAGAGTAGAGTCACCAGAGCTCCCTCCAGTGACTCCTGTCAAGGCCAGCAGGGCTGTACTGAGCACATGGCACCTGAAATGCTCTGCTCTTGCCCCTGCAGCCCCTTCCTAGAGACTCATCTGTGTCACAGCCCTTTCCCCTCCCATGGGGCCACCCGCCCATCTGTGACAGGAGCCAGGGAAGCGTGTGGTACTCACGGGTGGCTGTGCCTTCATGCCATTAAGGTGGGCATAGAGGAGCGTGGCGATGTCACTGTGACCGGCCTCCAGCGCGATGGCAATAGCATTGTTACCATCCTAGAAAGGAAGGGAGAGCATGTGAAATGGGGTTTCGGGACAGGATGTAGCATGGGCTGCCCAGGCCCAGTGGCAGAGCCTTACACTGTCCACGATGGAGATGTCACAGGTGGGCTGAGCCAGCAGCAGCTTCACGGTCTCCACGCGGCCGTGCTCGCAGGCACACATCAGTGCAGTCGAGCCCTCCTCGTCCTGCAGGTTCACGTCGGCCCCGCAGGCAAGCAGGGCTTCCACCATCTCCTGCCGCCCATGGCTGACAGCCAACATCAGCGCCGTCTGGCCAGCCTGCAACAAAGGGACACTGCCAGGCCACCCCTGCCCCCGCTGTGCTATCCCCCACCCCTATTCGTCCCCCCACCACAGGGACTGGGACACTGCTGAGACAGCCCTGCTGCCAGGCAGGACAAGCTCCTAAGGTGATGCCCTCCCAATGCACCAACACCTCCAGGTTTTGGAGCCACTGTTGTCCCCTTGGAAGAGTTGAGTGTCGCTCTGGCAGCTGCTTGGAGGTGGGCGTAGAGGGTCAGGATGTGGTGGCCGCCAGCCTGCACCAACCTGGCTGGCCTTGGCATTGACGTTGCCCATGCTGAAGAGCCTCCTGACCACATTCATGTCCTCCTCCTGCTCAACGGCCGCCAGCGCTGCCAGCATGAGGGCGGTGTACCCAGCTTTGTTCTGGTGGTCCACATTACAGATCCCTGTGGGGGTGGGCAGAGGGGGCTCAGGATGCTGCAGGGCTGGTGGGAGACATGGACCAAGCCACATGCCTGGCTCCCCCTCACAGCCCTGCCCAGGGTGCTGTGAGCCATCCCATGGGCACAGAACTGATGATGGATCTCCCGCATCAAATCTGGGCTCCCGAACAGGCTGGGGTGACTGCCCACCCCCACACCTATGAATGGACACAGCCCAGAGCAGCTCTCCTTGCCCCTCTACTGCCAACACCTTCCTGCTGTGCTGGCATGGCCATGACATGACCTAGGGTACACTGGGATGGTGGCCAGGGGATGTTTCTGGGGGTGGGGGCACTGACCCGTGTCCAGCAGCAAGTGCACGACGTGGAAGTTGGAGTGGGAGACACTGTAGTGCAGGGCCGTGTTGCCATTCCCATCTGCCAGGTTCACCACGTGGGCCAGGAGAGCTGGTGAGACCTCAGCAAAGGCCAGGAGGTGGTTGGCGACCGTGTCCGGGACGGACGACTTTTGGCTGGACAGACGGAACCACTCCTGAAGGACCAGGCTGCTGCTGGTGAGCTGTGGGCAGACAGGGACTGAGCTCTCCCCACGCCTCTGCATGGCCTCGCACCCTGGCACTCACTCCCTGCTGCCGGCCTGGGGGGGGGCGAGCAGAATCCCTGCCCCAGAGGGGGTGGATGAAGGCAGGACCCCGAACTACCTAAACCCACACTGGGCATGGCCTGAGCTGAGTCCACATGGGTTTTGGGGTATCTGGGACAAACCCTGGAGCAAAGGGCTGTATTTTGGGGGAAGGTGCTGAGCCAGGCTTTGCTGGCCCCTCTCTGGGTAGGGCCAGCTGTGGGGGATGTCAGCAGGAGCTGGGTGAGCCATCCCACCCCAGCACCTCACTCACCACCTCTTTGCTCTTGGCAGCACCGGGGTGGCCCAGGTGGGTCTTGACGATGAGGCAGGCCTCCCTCATCCTGGGGCTCAGCTCGAACCTGCGGAGAGCACAAGGACGTCTGCAGCACAGGGCTGCATCACCCCATCAAACCCGGGGGGTGGGGCACCCCAACTTCCCCTGCAGAACTCCCCAGGGTGCAATATCCAGTGCAGTGGCTGCACTCTGGCTGGTTCAGCCTCTGCAAACCACCACAGAAAAGAGCCTTATACAGACATGCTTGGGCATGATTCACCCATTCTTAGGCCAAATTTTTTCCTTTTGTTGAAAACTGCCATTGAAGGCTGTTGTTTTTTTGTCCCTCTTCAAACTATGTTCTGTAGCAAAGAGGCATCTGGGGCTTCTCATCCTTTCCTTAACAGACCCAAGAAACTCGAAGGATTGTTTCCTGCTGAATGGTCTGGAGGAGCTGAATGTTTTTCCCATCGGCTGCACTGAAGCTGGGGCAGATGCCCCGAGGTGGCAGGGCCAGTGCCATGGCTCCCAGCTGTGCAGGGCCAGGGACCAGGGAGCCTTTCCCACGGGCACTTACTTTTCCTTCACCTCAGGGGGCTCCAGCAGGGTCACATCAGTCCTGTCGCACTCCAGTCTGGGCTCACACGTGTCTTCCCCAGCCTCCTCCTCTGAGGTTTCAGTGTCTCCCTGCTCCGAACTGTCAGAGCTGTCAGCCGAAGCCTTCTCAGAGGAGCTGTTGCCTTCTTCCTCCTCCTCACTGGATGTGCTCTCATACCTGCACAGAGGGAGGATGCTCAGTGGCAACACAGCACCAGCCTGGCCCCCGTCAGGCTCTGCCACTGGTCCCAGCCCAGGACAGGGATGCAGGGGACCAGGATTGGCTCACTGGGGTGACAGGAGCCCCTCAGCACGTACTCCCCGTTCAGCACGCCCACAAACTGCAGGCTCTTCTTGCTGCCCTCCGCCTCGCGCCGGGGAGGACCATCCCGCTTTTTCATGATGGACTTCAGGGCTCCTACAGGGAAGGAGATGGATGTCAAGGGCCAGTGAGCAAGAAATCATAGAATTTTAGGATCACAGAATGGCCTGGGTTAGAGGAGACCTTAAAGGTCATGTCATTCCAACTCCACTGCCATGGTCAGGGACACCTTCCACTAGACCAGGCTGCTCAGAGTTCCATCCAACCTGGCCTTAAACACTTCCAGGAATGAAGCATCCACAACTTCTCTGGGTAACCTGTGCCAAAGCCTCACCACTACACAGTTTTCCTAATATCTAATCTAAACCTACTGTCATTTTGAAACCACTCCCCCTTGTCCTGTCACTACATGCTCTTGTAAACAGTCTCTCCCTGGGGCTAGCCAAGCACCCCAAACCCACCAGACCCCCAGGCAGGCATGGAAGGGACACAGGCAGCTGCTGGGGCACAGGCAGCATTGGCCCTGCAGGCAGTGTCCGCAACAGGGCCATCCTCTCCCTTCTTGCTGGAACATTCCAACCCAGACCCTGGTGTCATCCCTGGTGGCACTCACCGGCTGCAGGGTTTGGGGCAGCTCCACGGTCCCGCACTGGGGATGGGTCCCGGTTGCTGTGTGTTGTCTCCAGCACAGCTGGCCCGGGGGCTGGGCTGTCTGGGCACATCCCCTCCCGTGCTCTGGTGCATGGCACTGAGGGGCTGCTCAGGCCCTCGCCCAGGCCAGGCTCCATCACCTTGCCTGCACCAGGCTCCTTTTCCTCTCCTGTCATGACAATGCTGCCCACATCGGTCTGGCTGCCCTTGTCATCGCAGCTGGCAGCCAAATCGGGTCCGACTGCCACATCCCGCCTGTCGGGCTGGCAGCCCACGGCAATGGAGAAGGTCGGGGGACAGCATTCCACGCCTGCCTCCGCTGTCTCTGGGGGATCGCCAGCTGCCCGGCTCTGTGTCACTACCGCAGCCTCCACCAGTGCCTCAGCCACCTGTGGCTTGGCCATCACCTCCTTGTCCACCTGCCCACGGGGCCGGCGGGTGCACACCTCCAGCCGCAGCTCCTCCAGCTCCCGTGTGGCCTCCTGCAGGTGTCCCTCCATCAGTGTGATCACCTCCTTCTGGTGCCCCACCGTCTGCTGCAGCAGCTCCAGCTCCCGCTCTGCCTCAGTGGCCAGCCCCAGCGAGGACTCCAGCACCCAGACAGCCACATCCTTGCATGCCCGCGTGCCGCCGTCTGGAGCGTCCCCACTCTCTTGCTGCGACCGGTAGTAGAAGACAGCGTCTGTCATGGCCCGGTCCTCACCCACTGCCACGGAGCGGCACGGCCTCTCAGCCACCCTGGGGCTCCTGCCTGGCCAAGCCCTGACGCCCCGCTCCGGCACAGCCAGCTTCTCTGTCAGCTTCCTCAGCTCTGCAATTTTGCTCGTTCGCCCCTTTGCTGGCTCCGCTTCACTCTCTGGCCCCGTTCGGGGCAGCTCCTCACCCCCTGCCCCTACCTCAGAGCTAGGGGGGTTGTACAATGCCTCGCCAGGCTCTGCCGACAGCTTCTCCAGCAGCTTCGCTTTCTCCCTCTTCAACTCGCAGATCTGCATCTGCAGGAGGGGGATGGTTTTCACCTGCTCCTCCATGTCCCGGAGCTGCCGCAGGGCCGCAGCCATCTGCTCCCGGACGTGCTGCAGCGGGGCCGTGCTGAGCCCGGCGGCCGGAGTGCTGCGCCCCGAGCTGCCAGGGCTCACCCGGCCCCAGCCTGCCTGGCCCTCGGCACCCACTGGCACCCAGTGGGGCAGCTGGCTCAGGGTGCCTGGTGGGCCACTGCGAGAGGGACCGCCAATATCCTGCAAATGGCCCTGCTCCTGCTCCAGCCTCCTGCTTGTCTCCAGCAAGGTCTTCTCCACCCGTGGGTTTCGCATGAAGCACTTGCGGGTGGGAGGTGGGAGCAGCCGTACTGGTGGCGGCGAGATGGGGTGAGAGGTTGGCTTGCTTCCAGGCTCCAGGTGTGCCCGGCCATGTGGGGACAGCAGCAGTGCAGTCCTGCCATCCTCGCTGGCTGTGGAGGTGAGGGATTCAGTGGAGGTCCAGGCACTGGTGTGGCTGCTGGGGCTGCGCAGGGTGCTGGGTGGTAGCCGGGACCCTTTTGCCCTGCGAGGCAGTGGCACTTTTTTGAGTGTTTGGCCACTTTCAATGTCATCGACATATTTCAGGAAATCAAGGTCCAGTAGGAAGCCATAGGGGGTTTCCACAGAATATGAGCTCTTCTCTCCATCGTCCTGGTCCCGGTACAAGAATGGGCCCCCAAGATCTGCAAGAGGAGCAGGGATGGTTAGGCAGGGACCTGGTGGACACAGGACAGCCTTTCCAATTGGGTTATACCAGAATTTGCAGCCTGCAGGCCCCTCCCCTCCCTTCCATGATGTGCAATGTGTCTGTCTCCAGCACCCTCGGTGCCACAGCATGTCACAGGGCACCTACTACATGTCAGTGTTGGTGCTAGAGTGAGGAACTCCATTGGGATGGGATGGGATGGGATGGGATGGGATGGGATGGGATGAGATGGGATGGGATGGGACAGCTCAGCCCTGCCACCCCACTCACACTCCTTCCGCTGTCACTACTTGGTGACAACCCTGGTCTCTTTACCTGGGAGGTTCTGGTTCAGGGGTGCTGGCTGAGCCATCTTCTCCAGAGAATGCTGCTGACCAGGGGACCATTAACCTGCAACAACAATGAGACCACATCCAGCCAAACCCTGTGACCCCAGGGCTGGTGAGCCCCAGGCAGCCACACAGCCCAGCCCCCCACCTGTGGAGAGCCCTGTGGCTGCCCCCCATCATCCACCAGGCCCCCTGGCCTCCCCCAGCCCACGGTTGACACTGGAGCTGGCGGCTGGGTGAGCGCGGTGCTGCCTGCGGGGCTGGGATTGTTTGTACATTTAAGGAATGCTCCGCAGCCCGGCTGGGATGGCCGTGCTGCCAGCTCCAAGGGTCACAGTTTGGAGCTTGGCCATACAGTGGGAGCAGGCCAAGAAAAAAGACTGAAACCTGTATAGGTGCAATACTCAGCATGAAGTTTGCTTTGGATAAAGATAACTGATGCTTTGGCAAAGCCACGTGACTGCAGTGAGCTGCCAGCACCCATCAGTACTGTGTGTGACGTTCATTCTCACTGCCCAGGGTGCCCCACGATGCCTCAGGGGTGTCCTGAGGGGCTGATGACGCCTAGGAGAGATCTGACTGCTTTTCCCTGTCAATAACGCGGAATACGACAGAGGGGAATGAAATGGGAGCCTGGTTTTCCCGGGAGCCTGGTTTTCCCAGGAGCCAGGAATGGACATGCTGGAGGAGAGCCAACAGGATACTACTGTACTCCAGAGGTGCCACCAGCTGTGAGCATTGACCTGGGACCTGCTGCAACATCTGGAAACATCTAGATGCTGGGACCCAGGTGTGAAGTGCTCCTGGCAGAAGCAGGACGGGACAACAGCTCCCCGGGAGCACCCACTGCTGCTGCACATGGCATCAGGGTCCCTGGGCAGTGGAGACACAGTGCCCTGCCCATGGGACACAGGTGGCCATGGGGCTGAGCAGCTGTTAGTGGGCAAAGCATTTGGCACTGGGCTATTTTCAGAAGAAAGCAGGGGAGGAGGAATGCCGCAGAGGAATGGCAGTTTGGGCACTGCCCTCAGGGAAGCTGAGGCTCAGTGCTGCTCAGGGAACAGTGCAGGATCTGGCCTTGGCTGCCCAGAAACACCCACATCCATCCCCAGATCCCTCGCCCCTCACACCCACCGCTCATGCCAATGTTGCGGCCACTCCCCAGCCCTGGCGCTGTGGCCACCAGGCCCTGGCTCGCCCCGACCACATGGAGCCAGCGGAGCAGCTGTGGCAGCGCCAGGCCAGGCTTGGGCTGGGCACCGCAGCCACCTCCCACCCCCAACCCGGTGCACAGGGTCGGGGGCTGAGTCCAACTGGGCAGAGACAAACACTTCCCAGTAGTCACCAGGATGAATTCTGGGGCTCTCCCACTCCTCTGCCAACCCACCCACAGCTGATTCACATCCCAACTTCCACCTCCCTTGGGATCATCCCAGCTTCGAGCTGGCATCCATTCTGCTCCCCTGGGAACATCCCGGCTCCATGCTGCTAGCTTTGTGTGCAAGAGGGTCCACACATCCCCCACCTTGTCTAATCCCTCCCACGCTGGGAAGCATTCGGCATCCTCCTCCACATGGCCCTTGCTGCAGGTAATTAAACTGTGCTGGGGCCAGGACAAACTTCCCACCAGGCTCCACGCACATTGTAAATCAAATGAGAGGAAGAGAGAGCAACAGGAGCCAGAGCCAGCGGGTGTGTTTCCTCAGGGGGAAGTGGCCGGCAGCTCCCTTCCGCTGCCCGGCCGGGTATTGTCCTGCTTGGGGACAGGAAAAGCCTCTTCTGCCGAGGCCTGGAGGCCTCCCACATGACTCCAGCAGCAAAGGTGCCCTTTGCACCAGCACTGCACTGGTGTCCCCTCCACTGAGCTGGGGATAGGCTGCTCGTCACCTGCCACCTCCTATGGCCTCTTCAGCCGATGTCGGCAGCTGCATCCCGAATGTGGGGGACATCCTCCCCCTGCTCCTGGCCCCCATTTCTTTTGGTCTGACAGGATAGGTTGGACCCTGGGCAGGAGTTTGTCTTCACCCAGCTCCAAAAAAAGGTGATGGGACCTGCCAGCTCCCAATCACGTCCAAATGGCCCCAGGGACACCATGATGTTCAAACCCTTCTGGAGGGCCTGCGAGGTGAAAAGTGTTCCTGGGCTGGGGAAGAGGAGTGGGGCTGGATTGGAGCAGTGGCAGCAGACAGTCCCAGTGTGCAGCAGGTTGAGCCCCCACACCTGCAGCCCAACCACCATCAGCACCAGCCAGACCTGGCTGCCACAACCATGGCACCACACAGAGCAGCCACTCTTCACCTGGGCTGAAGTCTCGGCAGGGTCCATTGTACCAGTCACTTGGGTGCCAAAGGCTGATTTTTAGCAACTTCAGGTGCTCCCGTGGTCCTCCACCAGCACTGGTGCTGGTTGCTGAAGGGGTTGGGCACATGGATCCCTGGGGGGTGCCCCTACATGATCCCAGCTTCCTTTGGAAGCAATGAAAGTGCTGTTCCTAGCCCTGGCGTTTCAACAGAAAAGCAGGATGGTAAAAGCAAGGCACTGGTGCGGTGGCTTGGCAGCAAGGAGGAAGAAGAGGAAGATGTGCAGGGACCCGACCGCCCCTGTGGAAGCAGGGCTATGCTTTGCCCTGGGCTCACACCTGTATTTTCCCCTCCTGCTGTTGTACCAATGCCAATATGGGAAACTTGGAGCCAAAACCGGAGCTGCTCCGCTCGATTACAATAAGAAATCATGTCAGGGATGGGGGAGGCTGGGCACCTTGGCACAGCCCAGGTACCCTGATTCTCATGCCCCAGCCCCAGGTGCAGGCAGTCCCCTGGGACCCCTGGCCTCATGGTCCAAGGGGTGATTTCCCCTTGGGGTTCCCAAGCTCCTGAACTGGCGGAGGAGAGGTCTGGGGGAGCTGTTCCTAAACCTTGAGACCTTTGGGCCCTTTCCCTCTCCAGGGGCACACCTGTAGCAGCCCTCAGCCTGGCTCAACCACCCAGTGCAGTGCAGCCTGAGCTGCTCCACTTGGCGGGGCCGGGCTGGACACAAGCAGGGCTCTCTCTGGCTCTTCTCCTGAGCCAAAATACTGAGGTCACGAGGAATGTGAGAAGAACAGAGTCCAGAGCAGCCCTGGCCAGTGCAACTTGATTTATCTCAGCTAGGCACGCTTCCCTGGTAGCTCTGCACAGGCGATAAGTCCTGAAGCTTGGAATTGAGGCTCTTCCAAAGTTAAAGGGAAACCACTGAGCACACAGCTTTCTCCACTGCCAGCAACCTGCCGGCATTTGGGCTCCTCACACACAGCCAGCTGTCACACATGCCTGTCACCTGCATGCAGGTGTCACCTGCCAGCACTGTGGCTGAGTGCAGCAGGAGGTATCCAGGGCTCATGACACCTTCCTGTCCCCTGCTGCAGGGGCTGTATGGGAGGGCCTGTGCCTATTTGCCCAGGCCACCTTGGCCATGCTGTCTATGCTGAAGCTGCTCCTGGAGGAGCCGGATCCAGGTGGGTGGTGCACAATGCTGACCCAGGGAGAGAAAGGGAAATGCTTTGATCATCTCTACAGCCTAATTTCAGGGTTGGACTGTTATTTCTGGAGTTGTCGTCATCAATGGCCCGGTTGGATGAGAGACCAAAGGGGCTGCCCAGGCTCTGCACCCACTCCAGCTGCTCAGGGACCTCCCTGAGCTCACACATTACCTGGATAACATGCAGAGTCCACACACAGACTTACATGGGGATCAGCTCTACCTGCTGCCTCACACCTACAGCGCTATAGGGTGTGACAGTTTACCAGAGAACATCAACCCCTTTCCACACATATTGACCATAGCCGCTCACCAGCACCTTCCATCACTACTTCTCGATTCCCTCGGGGCTACTGACAACACGTGGGATCAGCAGCAATGGCCTGGGCTCATCCTGCTGTGAGGAGGGGCCCGGAGATTAAATGTTTAAATTTACACCCGGGGTGCCCAGGCACAAACACAGCACTGTGCACAACCCTGCGACAGGTTCTCCATATGCGTGCAGGAGCACCTCAAAGCCCGCAGCACCCCAGAGGGGCCTGCAGCAGCCTGGGGTGCCGCATCCCAGCCCAGCGCTGCGGGCCCCGGCAGCCGGGGAGCCCACAGCACCGCCAGCCCCGGCTGGTTCCCCGGACCCCGGCGAGTCCCAGGACGCCCAGCCCGGCAGTTCCACGGGTCCCTGGGAGTCCACCAGCATCCCCAACCTTACCGGGTTCCCGGCACCCCTGGAGGACCCCCGGCATCCCGGGGTGCCCACAACACCTTCCACACACCCGCACATCGGGGCGACAGCCCGTCCCCAGCCCAGGGGACCCCCGGGGACCCCCGCGGCCGCCAGCCGGAGGAGAGGAGTCCCAGCCCGCCCCGCTCCCCTCCCGCTCCCGTCGCCGGGGCCGCTCGGGCGGAGCCCCCGGGGCGGCGGATGCCGGGGCCG
>VZTX01027875.1:0-39619 GCA_013400915.1 Pardalotus punctatus
AGTAAAACCACCACACCATGTTGAGTTCAAAGGCTGTAGAAAATTGTTCTTTTGTTTATCCATTTTGGCCTTAATTTTTTTCCTTCCAGTTTCTACTCGGTATCATTTAGTGTCACTGAGAATTCTGTGTAATAAAGTAAAATGCTCAAGTGGTTCATAGACAGAAAGCAGTAGTGAAAGCAGCTTTTGAATTTATATGTTTTTATTTTTTGAAAAACTTTGCATAATAATTACTATTTTTTTAATGTTTGTATTTTTTTTTTTGTATCTCCCAACATCCTTTGAATCTTCAGGCGGAACGTGCAGCTCTATTAGAGGAACTTGCTGCCCTTCGGCAGAAAAAAGAGCAGCTAAAGACAGAAATAGATAAGTACAGGGAATGTGATCCAGACGTGGTTGAAGAGATGCGTAAGTTGTGTATTGTTTAAAGTGATCTTTTGCCTGAAAAGGTCTGCACTTCTTTAGCTTAAAATCTGGTATTCAGAGGTTAGTCAAAGAATAGCTGCTTTTCTTTTCAAAGCTGAGCAGTACAAAACAGGTACACTGACTATTTTTTTTCATGTTCTGTGCTATTATATATGAAGAAGTTTATGGATATTTACTCTGCCAGCACCTGAGCAGTTAACAAACAATCCTATAATTAAAATACTCTGATGCTTTAGAATTAACATCAGGATCATTCTTTCCAGACCATATTAATTCTATAACTTTTGCTAAACTCTAGAATGTGTGTAGGAAGAGGAGTCTCTGGCTCCTGTTTACCTTCTGTTCCATGATGTTAAGACAGGTATCTTTCTATTTACTTTGTCTTACCTATTTAAAACATAAGCATTTTGATAGAAACACTTAATTGTCACTTACATGAAAGTATGTTAACACACTCTTGACTGACTGTACTGTCTGACATACAGGATTTTGGTTGGAGTTTCTAATTCTAATGCAATACAAAGAATGACGAGTGACTTTAATACAGAATTTGGCCCTGAAATGTACTTAATATTCCCATCCTTAGCATGAAAAATGAAAAGCATGCATGAAATTTTATTGAATTTTCTCTATTGCAGCTTTCATGTTTTATTTATTAGGCTCTTACATTGCTACCCAAGCACCACTGCATATTCAGCTTGCTGTAATGCCAAAATGCTGTTACTGAGTGATGAGAAACAGGCACAGAACTTTTTCTGAAAAGACATGTGGCTAAATCTTCCTCTTTCCTTATTCTGCTCAAAGTCCACAGCCTTTGAGCTGTACTGAGAGAAAGCCAGGAACATAAACAGAGTTGGCAGCACTCACCAAATTTGGACAGATATTTATTCTGAGGGGCTGTGACATTTTTTGTCAGCTGTGTTATCTTTCCCCAAGGATGTAATGGTATGCCAGGGAATAAGCAAACTTGAGACCTGAGGTTAGTTACTGTGCTGTAAATCCTTTGCTGCCTGCTCTCCTGAGGAGAAGACACATTCCAGCTGATTCCAGCTGTAAAAATGAATGAGGTTAGGCAGATACCAACAGCAGAGGGATGTGTAGTGTCAGGTATTTGAACTGCTGAGGTACCCTTATAGTACGCATTCCACTGAATGGTTTGAGAGCCTCTCTTTTGAAACAATCACAGTGTGCACGTTCATAAATACGGCACGAGGGAACAAATCACAGCTGGAATGCTAGGGCAAGCCACGTTAGCTGGCAACATGGAGACTAGTATCCTGGACAGAGAGAATGAGAAGGAAATGTAATACTTAGTTCATTCATGCCCTTGTCTTTTGTCTGTATGTTGTGGGTTTGGTTTTTTTTTTTGCCAAATGTGTGGAAGCTCCATGTGAATTTCTGTGATGGAGGGATGAGCATTTGAGGGAGTTGGTGAGGTTAGCACTGGTGAGCTACCTGTAGGATTCCCAGGGGAATATGCAGTACTGTTTCAAAATTAATTTACCCTTGAACTTAATTTTAATAGTTTCTGCTTCATTATGTATTTTATCAGTTGTTGTTGCACTGGCAGCATGCATTGTTACTGGCAATGTATGACTGTCAGTTTTGGGGAGTTAATGTCTTTGTCAAAGCTGAATGGAAGTTGACAGGCTTTAAGGAAAAGAGAGAATGAAAAAAAAAAAAAAAAAGTTGGGGGTCATTTTTCCTGTTCCAGAGTGCAGAAGAGTGCAAAGGCAAAACAAGATGCAGGAAGTTATGGGGTTTAGTGTAAGAAGGCAATAAAGAGTCTCAGGCAATGGAATGCATTCAGCTAGACATAAAAGTTACTGCTGCTCTTTCAGAGAAAAAACCCTTATTATAAAAGTTACTCATTCACAGACTTTAAAGCATTTTCAAACTGCATGTGGGTGATACAATTTTCTACTTCTGTACAATTTAGATAATATAACCCTTGTGATTATTTTCAGTTAAATTACCTGGGCAGATTTCTAACTAAATTACCTTATTTTAGAGTCAGAAAATAGTGATGGCTGTTATGTTATGTAATCGCACTCTTTTACGAGTTGAATTGTTAGGGTAAATATATTTTGTAATGGGCAGTTGTCACTTTCTACCTTTGGGTTTTCCCTCTCCTTCCTTAATGGCTTCAACCTACAAGGAAATCTTTCTGATGCTCAGTATAAAATTCCACCCTGTTAATTTCTCGTCTCATATCACAAGAGAGCTGCCTTAGTGATTCCTGCAATATTTTAGGGCTGCATCAAATTGTCATCTCTTTTCAGTGGCCTTCAAATTTAGTGAATGCTTTGCTGTGTCCTCTTGGTTGCCCTCTCCCTCAGTGGGGTTTTGCAGAAATAAACCAATTGCGCAGCAGTAAGCCTCACTAAAACGTGGATGCACATACACACACACATACGTATTATTTTCAGGGTCAAAACAAAGTTTGAATGATTCATAGCAAATATCTGAAGACTCAGCTAAAAACTGAACATCTGTCTTTGTTTCCTGAATCTTGTGGTGGGAAAATCAGGCTTGACCATGTAACTAAATATATTATAATGCATATTCACAAGGGGGCAAATGGGAAAACTAAAGTAATAACTCTGGTTTTTGCTGACCTCACTGCTTGTCCTTTTAGTGTCACTAACAAATGTTTTGCTCTATGTTTTGGCTTAGTTTGCTTGGCTTTTGTATTAGAAGTACATCGCAATATAGATTTCAATGCCTTCCCAAATTTACAGCATTTGAACACACAATTTGTGTGTAATAAGTAACTAGAACAAATAGCAGAAGCAACAAGTTTTAGGGACTGACCACTAGAGGAAGCTACATAATAGTCTGGTCTTGGGGATATATTCAGATAATTCCATTTTACAGGTACTGTATTTTAAAAATATGTCTAGAACAGCAAAATATGTGGATTTTTTTCTAATGACCTCTGCAGTTCAGAAGCTTGTATTTGCCACTTGGTAATGTTGTTTAAGACACCTTCTGTAAGTTAGGATTGAGTAATAAATGATTTCTCAGAGACAGCAAAACTGATAACAGTCATTTGAAGTTAAAAAACCCAAACAAACAAATAGTGGAATTTTATACTTTTCTCAAACTTGTGATTCTGCTTCAGATGGTGCAGGACAGAATCATTGTTTCTCAGCTTTGAGGCATGTCTATGTAGACTGGAATTTATTCTCATGGCAGAGCAGCCATTGTAGAGAGATTTGTCTCTTATGTGACATAGCATGCATTTATGCAAATTTGGATACATGTGATGCTGCTAGATTCTCTAAAGGTTATGGTAGAGGACAAAGCCATGGCAAATGCAAGCTTATAGTTCATAATTTATCCAGAGTTTCATAAAGTCAACAGAAGAAGCTTCATGTAACATCAAGATTAACATGTAGTGTAAGTTTAATTCTTTCTGCCCACCAGAGAGAAATGTTAGGAAGCTAATAAAATTTTTCTCATAATTAATTTTGTTGAAAGGTTTGTCTGGCAACTTAAATGCATAAACAATAGGGACTTTACTCTGAGTTGCTGGTCAGCTTGTAATTGGAAACAGCTAAACATTTTCAGTGCTCACTGTAAAATAAACGTATCTAGAATTTCAAACTTCTTTCACTGCAGTAAGAGGAATGTTGGTTTATGCATTGTTAAAACATTGTTGAGCCTTTGCTTTTTTCTCACTATAGCCATGGTTTCATCACTGTGTGCCTTTGCATAGGGCAGCTCTCAGCAATAGTTACATACTGACTGAAGTGACTTCTGTGTGGTACGATTGCTGATATTTATGGGGCCTGGGATCTTGCCTGTCAGCATTCCTTTTTTATTTAGCATGTTTTTAGAATGTCCTGTTATTGATAACTTTTAGGCTTTTACCTTTAAAACAGTGATCTGGACATGTCTAACAAGCTATTTCCTCAACAATTAGCAAACTATCAGATACAACATGTGTAGTAATTTTGGTGTCAACATTTTTACTTTAGCTCTCTTTGTTTATTTTATCCTGCAACAAGAGAGGCAAGTGGTTCAAATGGACATGGTTTCAAACCATAAGTATCCACACAGTTATCCTTTTCACTCTCTGCAAATGTGATCTAAGTCCTGTTCAAGGTTAGATTATTTTCTAAAACTAATACATGATTCTATGAAAATAAGTTTTGGGAAAACACCCAGACTTTACTGAATAACATGAAAATGTCGTGCTATATGTAGTATGTACTTGAAAATGTCTTTTTTTCATTGTGGGTACTTCAAAAGTTACTAGTTCTGATGTTTCTAAACCCTGAAAATTTCAGCTTGGCAAACTGTTGTGAGGAATTGTCAGGGTATACAGACAGTATGAGAGAATAGTTCTGGGTTGTTCAGTTTTTTCATTCATCTTAATATCTGAAGGGTGAATGCTGAGCAGTTAATGTTGATTGAGCTGCTGGATTTTGTGGGGTGCATAGTTTGGGGATTGGTGTTTTGGGGGTGTTTTCCTTGTTGATACACCCAGCTATTCTCTTGTGTTCAAATAAATTTGAAAATATGTTTCATATGCAGATGTGCGTCATGTGACAAAAACTTTAGTACCAAGTGCTAGATTCTTTTGGGGTATTCTCACTAATGCTGGGAATAGTCCCTGTTCCCAGAGGGAGACAGCAGTGAAGAAATGAAGTGAAGATTTGACTATTGTGGCTAATGGAGAGACTTTAAAATGAGTTGCATCAGTTTTACTCAAAATGCATCAGAATGTCAATAATTTACAAAAGGGTTTAATGGATTGTCTTTTATATTTTGTGGCAAAGATTGTTTTTTAGAAATCATATCAGCATGGTGGTTTAAACCAAAAAGCCTTGTCAGCAATATCAGTGAATGAACTATTAAATATCTGGTTTAAAAAATGTAATGTTTCACTTGGAAAAAATGTCAGCAAATAATTTGAAGCCTGGTCTAGGTGCCACCAAGATCAGTAGTGTACAGATGAAGCCTATAGAGAAAATCACCTCTAGATGCAGTATGTTCAGTTTGCAATTAAGAGAATGTTTCCTAGCTACTGACCATGAAATAATGCACCTGGCATCTGAGAGACAAGATGTGCTTTTTGTGGTTTATGTAGCAATGCCATTAACAAAGAGCTGCAGTTAGAAATTAGTCATTCTGCTGCTATTAGACTTGTGTCTTCACTCACACGTATGTTAGTCTTAGTGGGTTAAACTAAGCTTTCTTTAGAGTAAACCAGACACTTGCTTAGAAGTACGTAGAAAAATAATAGTTTTAAAAGCAAGCACTCCTTTTTTTGCTTAGTCTCATCTTACAGTGTTGTATATTTAATATATTCATCTCCCGAGGATCTGGATGAGGATATGACTGGAAATAGACTGTTGATGTTCACTGGATGTTCATGTATGCAACTTGCAGGCTATCTGCTACTAATCAAAATAAAACTACACAACTCACACACCCACAGCTTTTTTCCTCCTTCATCTTGGAGTACCAGAATATAAATATATATATACATATAGATGTGCACCAGTAGTGAAAGAATGCATTTATTCTGCTATTTCTCAATTAATTGCAATAAACGAAGAATTTTGTTTTGTTTCCCTTGCTCCCTATACTGTTCTTGGAACGGCTTGTCATTCACTTGGAAGGTTGACAAATTAAATTACCTGTTCAAAAGTTACATTAAAAGATAAAGTAAACTTATCAAACTAAACATAACTTAATTTCTAGGAAGAGTGAGGAATAATAAATGTACTTGTATGTAAACATCATTACATATAGTATAGGTAAAATTTTAGCTGTTCGGTGTGGTTGAGAAAAGGAACTTAATGAATGGAGTTACAAATGTATACTTGGATCACTGATCCAAGCTCCTTTGGTAATCATAGGAAGCAAGATGGAATTGCAAGTTTAAGCAGTGTATCTACTCCTTTATCGTCAGTCCTTAAAATTTTTTTTTTTAATCTTGAAAATCATGGGAGGCTTGTTTGCGTTTCAGTTATTGAAAAGGCTGGTCCTTTGACAAAGGAAACACTTGCTAAACAGAATCTGGCTGTGATTACCAGAGGCAATAATGTGGTTGTTTAAGGACCTTCCCTAACAAAAGCAAGTTAAAGAGTTCTCACCTTGGCCCTTCATTCCAGTGCTGAAGTTCGCCAGTGATAAAAGCAGGTTGTCAGCTCAAGTTGAAGAACTGATGGTTCCTAACCATCTGTGTCTTGTGATGGACTCTTCTGAGGTCTTTGAAAACTCTCTTTCCACCCAGAAGATGTGTCTGATGAAGTCTTTTAGTGCCTTCTTCACAAGACTTTCATATATATGGTCATTTGTCATGTACCTCACAGAATTGCCTTTCTTGTGGTATTGCCCTGAAGAGCAACCAGGGATCTTCTGATCAACTAGGAGCAAGTGGCAAGTTTTCATAAGGGCTTTTTCATGAACTCTGCAATGAGTTGAACTGTTAGAAAATGGATTTGAAAAACACTGAATGAGGGAGGAATAGGAGTAGGTAAATGAGTGAGCAACTTCTGGCACATGGAAAGAAAGGAGAATATAACAGGCATGAAGAATAATGAGTGAAGGGCCACCAGGACAAACTGGGCACCTGAAGAAGTGTCTGTACATATATACCTAAGTCACAAAGCTTAAAGTGAATTGTGTTGCTTTTGGCTGAAGCTGAAAAGCTAAGTCCAGAAGTGTCATTTGGCTTTTAGCAAAAGGCCATTATTCTTGGCATTTCAGAGAATGTCTCTGTCTCTGTGTTGGGTCTCCAGATAAAAGGTTACTCTGCAATGAAAAACTGTCCTAAATATTTAGACACATGGATACTTGTGTTTTTATACCTCGAACACATTCTAGCAAGGCTGTTCCTCTTAGAAAGTGTCAACTTAAGCCAACTTGCTTTAAAATGAAGCTGCATTTTAGCTAGTTAAGTAAAAACTGTGTTTTGTCAGTGGGGCTTTTCTTGGACATTCAGAAAGAAGGCAGTTGGAGGACCAAATCTTTAGATAGCATATGTAATAAACACTCCGCTTAAATAAATTTGCTGTCTGGCAAGCTACCTTTTCTTGAAACCAAATGAAAACACTCACAAGACATGTTTTTGTTATTTTTCTTTATTTTTTTTCTTATTTGTTTCTATTGGAATAACAGAAAAAATATGTAGAGTGAGAGGCTCATGGGTGAAAAATGTGGGAATAGCTTTATTGTCTGAGCCAGTAAATCCTTACAGCAAAAGCTGTTGAGCTGCTTTAGCAATGGTAGATGCTTGATAAAATTTGTGATGTGGAAAATGGTTGCTTATGGCTACCTTTATGATACTGCTTGATTTAGGAATTAATTGGTAGCAATCCATTTGACCATGTTTTAAAGCCCTGATGAAAGCATCATGTGGAACTCATCTGTAGATCCATTTATATGTGAACTTAGAAGGCTTTTGTGGCACGAGTATTTTCCTTCTGTCTCCCAGTGTTAGACTTGCTAGGTTAGTTGTGTGTGGTAGCTCTCATTCAGACCATTTTGATAAAGTTACAGTGATATTCGAGGGAATGTACTGGTATATATCTTTTCGTGACTTTCATGTGCAAAATCAGGTCAGGAAAGGTATTGTGGACTTTTAGTTCATTCTCTTTAGTGCTAACATGCAGGACTGTCAATTGAGGTCTTCCCTGGCCTTGTTTAAAAAAAATTATTGCCAATCTCATATGTTAAGATATCTCCCATATTTTGTGGGATGGGATGTTACGTTTTCATAGTGGGCTTATCTAGATTATGACCGTATATTCCTAATATCGATACCTTCTTCTGTGCTATTTAACTGCAGTTTTTGCAGGACAGGTTATATGAGTGCAATCTCATATATAATCTTGGCGCTGGTGCTGTATTTGATGGTATTTCAAATGGTTTTTCTTCCCTTCTCACTGTATCAGCGTATGAGCTAGTTTCACTGAAGAGAGCAGGATATCAGAGAAGAATTCAGAACAGAAAACCAATTTGGAAACACCTAGAACAACACAGAGGTTTTCTAAGTCTGCTACTGGAAGAAACCATTGTGGATTTGGGGAAGTTTGTCTTTGGTGTTTTGACTCAGTTTTACATGATACTGTCTTAAGGAAAGTAGGGAAATACAATCCTGAAGAAACAGCAGTAGTGTGACTCTCAAACTACTTTATAATTTGTTAGCAATTCGTTAACAAAAAGGGAGGTGGAATTGATGAAGCTCTGTGATATGGTCTGTCATGCATATGCATCTCCTCAGTGTTTATATTAATAAGCTGGATAATACAATAGAAGACATTCTTTTGTTATATTTGCAGGTGATGAAACTAGGAGAGACTGCATGGACAAAGGACAAAGTGCAATTTCAAAATGAGCATGACGAATTGCAAAGATAGTCTAAAAAACACTGGATAACATTCAGTAGTGGCAAGTGCAAGGAAGTTACATGTATTCAAGGATATTGCACTGCACAAATGATCTGAGGCCATTGGTTAAGCTGGGAGGATTTGAAAAAATATGTCAGAGTTATAGTAGTTCACAGATTGAATATAAGAACTTTTGTTGTGCCAAGAAAAATCTCCATACTAAGATACAAAGGTGGAAGTATAACCAGCTGTGAGGTGTATGAAAGAATCTTTCTGCTCAAGACAAGAAGTGTGGCACTAAAGGCTTCAGCATGGCTCCCGCTGTAACACTGTGTCAGTGTTGGATATCCTACCTGGATATACCTAATTTATTTCAGAGCATTCCTATATTCATATAACTAAGTGTTCAGAGTAGAGCAAAAGGACATTGAGCCATACCATTCTAAGAGACAAAAAAAACTTTACAAAAATAGGGCTCAAAAGAAGATTGTTCCTGGTGGATTTTGCATGTCTGTATCTCCTTCAGAAAAGGAAACAAATAGCCTGTTAGGTTCATGGAGAAGTTGGCAAAAAGTAACAGCCTTAAATTCTAGGAGCAGAAAAAGTTCAGTGAAAAACTAATGGTAGCAATAATCAAACACAGAATTAGACTGTCTGGTAAAAGGTTGTAAAAGCTTAATACTGAAAACCTTAAAAGCAGGCAACAAATACCTCAGAAATGGTGTAGGTAAAGTTGAACATGCCTTGAATTGTGGTTACAGAGACCAGAGAACCTCTTGTGATGCCTTCCAGACTCTTCTCTGCAATGTCTGCGATACGTGAGGTGACAGCAGATTGCAATCCTCAACTGGCCAAAAACCATGGTGCCCTGGGATGGGCCTCATTGTGAAATACAGTTCAGCAGCTCATAAGTGTGCAAGTTCCTTTAGCTGTGCTGAAGGTATGGAGTTTATTATTGAATGAAGTGGGAAAGGAGGAGTTGTCCACTGAAAGAAGAACAAAATGGTGTCAGGGAGCCCTGAATCAAGTTGGTGTCCTTGTTTCTGTTTTGCAAGCACTTTGCATCCCTCTGTGCTTTGGATAAAAATTGATGTATTTTAGTTACACAACTAAGATTTCAGCATGGGCTTTCAGGTACAACACTTCAAAGGTAAATGGTCCTTTTCTGTAGGTACATGAATATAGTAAACTTAAGTGCAAGAGTATGCCTTGCATAGAGGAATTTTTTGGTGGCAATTCTGACAAATTCTGTTGGACGTTTTTCAAGGAGACCCTGTGTACATACTGATGAGTTTTGACAGTATGACCTTTTCAGTATGGGACAGAGGGAGTTTTTTGCGGATGAGACTTGACACTTTTTTCAAACACACTGATGAAGATCACAGACCCTTTAAAAGCGTATTCTCAGCAACGTGGATCAGCTTTGTAGCTTTACTCTGCCCTGCTATATCTCACCAGATAGACAAGACTGGCACTGTGGTATCTGTTTGCTCAGGTTTATTTTCAAGCATGTATACACATGTGTTGCAGCAGAAATGCTGATTTAATTAACGTATCGGTATTCTGGAGTATTTTTCTACCACAAATAGCTTATATTGTGTTCTATGCTTTTCAAATAGTTGTAGATCAGTAGGTAGCATTCATAACTGTCAATATTTTTTCTTGTAGTGCTGAAACTTTATTCAGAGTCTAAAATAAGTCAGTATAAGAAGTTCTGTTGAGCTTGTGAAGCCATTTAAATGAGAAATCATATTTACACATTGACTTGAATTTAGTCATGAATTCTGAAGCATTGTGACCTGTTGATTAATATGAGGATAAGTGTTGTGTGGGATACTGGAGTATGGGGGAAGAATGATGTGTTATTTTAGATTCAAAGGAGTTGACAGAATTCTGATGTGCTATCACTTTTCTACAAGGCAGCTCTTTATTCTGTTTATAAGAGGAAGCACCTCTTTGGGAAGCATGGGGGAGGATAAAGATACCCAATAGTGTGGAGGTATCTGCCTAATACAGGGTTACAAAACATTTTTGTAAAGCTCTTCTTGCCACATTGCAATTCACCCCATTGACAGTGTTGTAGATTACTTATTCTCAAGGATACGCAAATAAGGACTTTAAGAAGCCACTTCGTCACATCATTGCCATAAATAGTCTCCAATGGCAAGCCACAGGCTCTTGATCAGTCAGTTTGTGAATGGACTTGTGGGTAGGAGTTACTAGGCAATAACCTTTTGTACTTTCTGTAGATGACAGGTGTGTAACTTCTATGTTCACCTTCTACCCTGGCCTTTAGAGATGGGCTCTTTATTTGCAGGAGATGTTTTCATTAGTGGGAAAAATTTTGGAAACTGCATCACAGGATATTACAGTGATGCTGCCTCAGGATGACAGATCTGTAACAGTGTCATGGTGGCAAGGTAATGTTTCTGGAAAGTTAGGGCAGCCTGTGTACAGGAGAATGGATAACTCTGCAGAAGGCAGTGGATAATCAGTCATGGGAGATTCAAGTTCACATATAGTTCCTATGGTAGTTGCCATTTTTCGTCTTTGAATTCAGTCTAAGTGAATGCAGAATTATTACAGGAATTCAAATCCACCTAATGCACTTAATTTACCCTGACCAATTTCACAAGAGAGATTGGGAATCTTTGGGCTAATAATCCTCCCTGGTCCCTGAGAACTGTTGCAGCTGTTCCCTGCATTTCATGCAGAAGAATTGCAATTCACGCTGTAAAATTACTCGCTCGCCCACACGGTGAAGACTGCTGAAGACTGCAGTTGTATTTTGCAGGCATCTGCTAACACCCCACGGGCTGATGGGTGACTGTCTCCTTGCTAAGGTGTTAATTACCTCTGCAGTCCTGTGCCTTTCAAGTGAGGAAATCCAATTTTCTTGTGGCGTTAGTTGCAGTGGGTTAAAACTAATACCAAAGTGTGTTAGCTTTATAAGAACAATTAGCTTTTGTTATTCTGTGGAAATAGAGGTTCCTGGACCTGAAAGTCCTTAAAGTTATCCAGAAAATGCCAGAGTAGTATCTAGGACATCAAAGAAAGGTACAGTTTTGTTCATTTCTACCAGCTCAGGTGGTTGTGAAGTGGTTCTGGCTGTTGGTTTGTTGTCGTTGTGTTTCTTTTATGTGGGACTATAGCTATTGGAACTATAATATGTTGCCTTTACAGTCTGAATTTGAGTACTATTCCATTACTCTATCCTTGGTATTCCCTTAATGATATGTGCAAGACTTAAAAAGGTTTTTAGGAAGAACCTAAAGTAGCTTTGGAAAATGTAAGGAGATGGTGGTGGTTGTTGCTGTCAGGTTTGTTTTTTGCCCTGTGGAAATATTTGAGATTTCTACAGCTTTTGGTCATTCAGTTCTGGAATGCAAATAGGACTTCTAATTCCAACCATCTCTCCCTTCCAGTGAAAAAAGTGAGAGAATCTGGGGGAAGGAGGAAACAAGAAAGGAAAGAGTAGGCTGTAGTTCTGCAGTATGCTGAGAATGACTATAGGGCTGCCTGAGTCAGATCAGCAACATTGTGGCCTTAAAATGACTTGAGTCAGTATATAATACCCATTGAGATTTGTTAGAAACTGCTGTGCTGATGTTCTGTGATGCTGGCCTTGACTCCTGACCAGGTGCTGTCCATTTGCTTTAAAAGCTTCTTAGTGCACCTCTGACAGCTGTCCATGTGCCCTTTTGTTGCCTCTGTCCCCTGGCCTCCTCCAAAACACCTGCAGATCGCTGGTAGAATATCACTTATGTGCATTGAAAAGATGTTTCCAACCCACCCTCACTTTCTTTTTAGACATTTACTGCTGCTGGACCTTCCTTTCCATACCTTTGCTTTCCTCTGTGGTGACACAGGGGATTGTCCCTGTGATAAGGACAATCATAGATGCTTCGGATAATCGTTCAGCTCCCAGAGCTTTTTTGAGTTCCCTGCAGTTCTCTGGAGATACCTGGGGTTAAGAGAAGAAGAGACTTTCATGAGGACAGGTCAAAATTACTCTCTGCCCTGTAGCCTTTCACTGTTCAGGGCATATTTCCAGTTGTGTTTTGCTGCCATAACAGACCAGTGCTTCAAGTCTCACTGCTCCTGGGCCTTGCATTGCTGTACACACAGTGGTTGCTTTTGTTCAGTTTTGGAGACAAAATGCAAGCTTCTGTTTTCTTCCTTAGAAAATTCCAAATGTGCCTGAAATTAGTCAGCAGAGGATACAGGTATGTGCCTCAGCCAAATGAATGACTTGTATCCTCCAGAGATGGGAGTGGGAAAGACTATTGATGCATTGTCACACAAATAGGTTAAATAAATATGTAATGTCCAGAACAAATGGATTGTTTTGCTGCTTTCAGACAGTAATTACATATATTGTCAGCCTATGTGCAGATGTATGTAGACTGTAACTGGAGCTTAATGGTAATGAGAACATCTGGAAGCATCTGGAAAATGTTTCGTCTTGTATTGCTCACCTCTACTGCATATTTGGCCTTTCATTGTCTTGTGCAAACTTAGTACTGGAGCACTATTTAGTAGCTGCCAAAAATCAAGTTCAGTTACAGCAGCTCTGGTGAGCAGGAGGATCACAAGGACTCCAGCCAAGTTTGGGACTCAATGGTTGTGGTGGTTTTGGCAATTAGCCAGTTGCCTGGGCTGTGTCTTAGTTTCTCCTTTCTACAGTTCACACAGTTGGTGTCCTGATTCTGCTTTGGAGTGTATATTTTTGAGTTCCCATACTTTTGCAGTCTTTAGATCTTGAGCTTTCTTTCTCAGTGCAGTCTAAAAACCAGCATGGCTGTGTGATCCCCTGGAGCAGGCAGTCAGAAGTAGCATGACTTTGAGTTAGTTACAGTCATATATATAAAGTAGGTGTGTCTGGGGGGTGTCTGCTTTACTACTACTCCTTTCCCTCATCCTCCATGCATGTATACATACAGGTGATGCAACCAATGAGTTCCAGAAGGTAGTGAAGGTGGAGATTTCTTCATTTCAGTCAGTTCTTGTGATGGAGTTGGAGGTTTCTGAAAGATGCTGGCAATGATGCAGATGTGGCTGGTATCTTCAGGACATGTAGGTCCATAACTACCAAAGCCTGTCTCTTGTTCCGCTCCCAGGCATGGTATTGGTTACAGCAGACACACAAGATCATGCAGTGGAATTACAGGCAAGACTTAACACTGGTCCCAAGGGACTTAAATCTTGCCTTCAGGTAGCTAAATGTTAACCTGTAGCCATGAGGCACTGTGGGGATTTTTTATATATATATATATATATATATGTATCTGTATGTGTGTGTATATATATATATATATGTATATATATATGTTACAATGAGATTTCCCCATTATAGCTTCCTCCTCTCACCACCATGTTTTCATTTCTAGCCACAACTCAGTTATAGGCAGGGATTGCTGTTCTGACTTGTTGCCCAGCCTATGTCTGTTGTCACCTCATCCTTCTCTTTGACAGAGGTATGAACACATGATCACACGTGTATTTTAACTCACATGGGCAATGTTTACAGGCTGACAGTGCACCATGCTGCTACTGTTGCAAAGCAGAGCTTTCTGCTGAGACCTTGCAAGTGCTGTGGAATGAGTTGGCTCAGCCACCAGCAGGCTGCTGTCACCTCACAGCTCTGGATCCGTGGAGTTTAATGCCATCGTATTTTCCCCCGCTTCATTTCAGACTTCATTACTTGGAGTCATGTAATAGAGCTGTCAAGTTTTACTGTAGAATTTCAGGAAAATGCACAGGGAAGTATTGTAGTTTAACACATTTAAAGCCTTGACTAGTGGAAGCTCTTACTCTGCAGACTTGCTCTAAGTATGGTTAGGTTAGGTAACGTTCCAAATGCTGTTAGCTGCAAGTATGTTGTCAGTGCTGCCAGTCAAGGAAGTGAACAAGTGAGGATGGCAGCAGGCACTCAGCAAAGGAAATAAAGAATATCTCTCTCAGGGTAGGAACAACTTGAATTTCTGATGCATGCAAGCAAGCAAAAATGTAATTTTCTCTTCCACTCACTTTTTTCCCCATCTTTTATGTTTTTCTTTGTGCTGTGCCCAAACTTTCAAATTGTATGCCATTTTTAGAAACTATACTGGTTTTGAAATGGCATATTACTCCAATTTAAACATTTTTCATATCAGTTACTGGAGTATTAAGGTTAGAATAATGAGTACTAACCCTCTTGTGTGCTAGCAGATGAGTTTTCAACATAATTTAATTTTGCTTGAAGTACAGTTTGTATAACAATGGATACCTTATCATATATTCACTTCTCAGTACCCCGGAGACAAGTTTTATGCTGACCATTCAAATGAGTATTACCATGCAAGTACTAACAGGACTGACTGGGAATAACTAAGTCATGTGTAGGCGTGAGAACCATAAGGATTCTGATAAATTCCCACATTACAACTTAACTTGCTTTGATTCAATTCTGTACTTTAATGGCATCAAGGTGATCTAAGAGGAATTTTTATTGATTGTTTTAACTCAAGGAAACTATACAAACCTGTTTGTGGGAATGGTAATTTACTATTATCTGTTTAGTTCTGGAGTGGTGTTAAGGGAGGTAAGCCAAGTTTAATAGCCAGAAACGTTATTTTGTCTTCATTTTATTGAGGGTTTTGTCAAAGCGTGGGAGACCTTCCAGAGCTACGTGATAAACTTTTGGATTGATGTGATAGACTGCTGCCTTGTCATTTTTCTTATCTATACAGAGTCATGCATGCCCATGTGATAGTTCATTTATGTATAGAGAAGATTATGAAATGTTTTCCATCTCTGTTGCCTCTGGTATCTTCAGGCCATGTATTTAGTTCCAATCTTGGTGAAGACAATTAAGCCTCTAGGCAAGCCAAAGTGGGGTTAGTTTTTTTTAAATACACTTAAAGAACTTAGAGTTGTTCATATGGTATCTTCTATGCTCTTTGCTCCTGTTTTTCTTTAACTTACCTTTGTGCTTGCTGGAACCTTAGAAGTGTAAAACAAGTGTTTGGAAGCAGTAGAATAACTTCCTTATATTGTGTGGTACCCTAAAAATGACATCCATAAAAATTTAGTCTCTGTGCCTTGAAACTATGTGATGATTTTACTGTGATGTATGCTTTTATTGTTGTTGGTGTTTTTCTCTGTTTCAGGCCAGACAAACCAAGTGGCCAAGGAGGCAGCCAACAGATGGACTGGTGTGTATTGCAGTGACACAGCTTCACATTAGAGCAGTTTCAGTAAAAGACCTACTCAGTGTTAAGAATTTTAAATTTGATTAGGACTTGATGTAGGATAGTCCTCACTTATAAAAACATAGAACAATTTATGTTACTTACAAAACTATGATGATTCAACAAAAAGAATACATCTTTTCAGTTTAGTTACTGAACGTACTTCATATGCCATAACAGATTTGTCCTTCTGGTGCTGTCTTGTGTACTGTGTTAAATCCTGCTACTTGTTTTCCTTGGTTGTGTTAAAATCTCTTAAGATCAGGAAAGCAATAGAGACTGGAAATTGTGATGCTCAGGTATTCAGAAAATTTAATTCAATTCTGAATGTTCATTTCTTTCTAAAGAGTAGAGTGTTATGTGGAATCTTATTGCTGCTACCATGTGATGGCTGCTGATACAAAGTAGGTATTTCTCAAAATAATAGATGAGTTTTGACAGGTAAAATGATACATAATTTTAAGGAATGTTCCTGTGATGACATTCATATGGAGCTTTAACTCAATTTTCTGTTGTTGTTTACCTTTGCTGTATTCATTTCCATTTTGCAGAGCAAGCAATTTATATGTCCTTATGGTTTTTTAAATTATTATAATATTGTTTATAATTTTTTGTCTAGAATAGATCTCCTACTGGTGGACTGCTTGCTATCATTGGTTATGCCAGGTGCAGCAGGGTGTCGTTGTCTTAGTCTTTGGACTTATTTTATATATGGGTTGTTTATTGCATATGGGGAAATAAAATTATGTATTTGAAAATAAATTCTGGGAGTTGTCAGGGCTTTCTGCTGTTGGTGACAGGCTGTTCTCCAGGCCTTGAGTGAGGTAAAGGAACTGTGCCTCAGCCTGTAGAAAGTACTTTGCTATGTAATTAGACAATTTGGTTATATATGTTTGAAGAGACAGTTTTAAAACCAAATGTGCAATGGTTAAAGAAAAGAAAAATACCTCTAAGCTGTGCAGAGACACAGAACACTTCCTTGCTTAAGGAATGCTGCAATTTATGGGTGTTAAAAGTGACGTAATGTGTTTCAGTAAATGCTGCAGTGAAAAATTATGTTAAATTGAACAAAATGTTGGTTAAAATAATAATGTGATGCTAAAAGAGAAGTGCTGACTAAAATAAAGGTTTTTGAATGTTTTTTTTAAACTCTGAAAAAAATATACAGTGTCTGAACAAACACTCAGGACTAGAAAGGAACTTACAGTTAATTTAAGTCTAATTTTTGTAGCTGTAGACAGTCACATAGTCGGTGTCTAGTTGAAGAAGGACCTATAAAATACTCACTATGCATATTCACACTTACCTCATCACTATAGCAGGCTTACACTGTAATTGTAGCTTTCAGTCTCCTTGTAAAAGAGGAGCAAGAAAAGATAAAGAGAACATATTTTTACTCAGTGCTAAGCAAATGGTTTCCTCTTTTTTGGATGTTATTAAAAAAAGCCTTGTGTTTTCTGTTCTAAATCTACTTAATAATGATGCTCCCCACTATGTACCTTTTTCATCCACACGAGATATACTGCAAATGGAAGGATTTTGTTGTTGCCAAGACTATAATTCATGCTTTTCCTAAATACTCAAGATGAATGTTTTTCATTCTATTTACAGATAACATCTTTTCAATAAAGTCCTGGGCCAAGCGTAAATTTGGATTTGAAGAGAGCAGAATTGATAAAGGTTTTGGAATCCCAGAAGATTTGGATTACATTGATTAGTGTTCATTTGATGACTGACACAGTTGTGCATAGTTTGTTATATAGTCACAGTTCGCATGTGAATGTGAATCCTCTCCAAACAGGTGACCCCCCTTTAATTTGCTGGTTTTGTTAAGGTTAATAAAATTCTGAAAACATTTATGTCTTTTTTTTTTTTTTTCCTTGTACTCTGTAGATAGTAAATCTCTTGGTTTCTTCTGTGGGACAGACTTAGAATGTGAAGAGGTTATAGGGAATAATTATTACAGAGTTTTGTGTTTGGATTTAACTCTTCCATTGCTTAACTGGGAGTACTAAGTTCTAAGAGCTAGAAGCTCCAGGCATTTATGTTTAAACATGTTGAAGGCTTTGGAGTGGGAATAACAGGAGACAATATGGAATAGGATGAGCATATCCCTCATCTCACCAATGAAGTAGAAAAGAGGCATAATCCATTAATGGAAAACAGTGAGACAATAAGGATGTGAGTAGAAAGGGTGAGGTCTGATTTCAGGTAGTTTTTTATTGCATTGCTAGAACTGCTTCTAAATTCAGTGACAAAATTTTGTTTGTTGTTGGAAAATACTAGTTCAACAGAGCTAAATCTTGTTCCAGCAAATATATTGGATTTGACACTGATAAAACTGCTCTGGTCAAGAGTGTATCTGCATAGAAGGGGGAACAAAGAGCACCCATCCATTCACACCATGGTGCACTGAGATTTAGGATGTTTATCTGGGATGTGAGAGACTGAATTCAATTTGCTGTTCAAAATTGAGCATCGTTGTGTTTATGTGCATTTTTCAATGTCAGACTAAAAGCATAGCCAGCCAAAGTTATAACAGATTTCAGAGCTCCTCATTTTTGTTTGGTGAAATTTCAAAAGCACCTCTCTTTATATCAGCTTCTGGTTCCTAGTTCTGATCAGTGCATGGCTACAGCAAGAGAGGTGGACAGTGGAGACTGGTCTTCACTTTCCACAGCTGTGGATTGCAAGATAGCATTTCTGCTGTACAGCTCTGGAGGATTTAAGCTTTACTTTTGGGAGGCAGGTGGGCCTGCTGCAAGGTATCAGTGAAAAGTCTGTCTGCCTTTTATGTACCATCTGATGAGAGAGCATTGCTGAAAAGGTGACATTTAGCTGGAGATATGCCCAGAAATCTGTCTCTTGCGACCTTTCCAATTAAAAAGTTTCCTAGCAATTCAGTGCATGTTGAGGTCCAAGGATGTCAGGTATGCCCCTGGCTATTGTCATCTCATGTCTATGAAGACAGCAAAGTTATTGGGAAGATCAGCAGGTGGAAGATTTTCCTCTCACAGAGATAGTGTAGCAAGCTATCTGTTGCCTAAGGAAAATGTATGGGATGCCTGGCACATAGTAAAATGTCACTATGCTTAAAATTGTGATGGAGACATTTCCTTTTACGTGTTTGGAAAGATTTTATTCCTAGTATGTCTAGTATTGAACATTGAGTATGGCTGCTGACTGGTAAAGGCATAAGGCAAGTAGGTGGCACTGAGCTGAGTGTGGTGATGGAGAGTTCCTTACCAGGCCTGGCTTTTTCCCTATGAAGGGGGTGCTGTGCAGCAAAGCTTCCTGGTGGTGCCAAACCAAACTATGGATGCACCTGTAGCTTGGGTGGTTGGATTGCTCCTGGATTTTGTGCTGTGAAACAGTAAAGAGGCAAGTTTTTTTTGTTCTTTGTGGGAGATCTCTCTCAAGTGAGCTTTTTGTTTTTGCTAAATGTTTGGATTTTTCTCTGACTGTTCTGTACCATCTAACAAGTGTGAGAAGCTCCTTGGCACATCTCTGTTCAAGAGCACGTAACTGCCATACAGTAAAGATGATGATGACTCAGAAGGCTTATTTGTACGAAGGAGCATTAAGCACATAAATTTACTGATTTTTTTTGCCTATTAGAATTACTTTCATGTGGCTGACCTTCTACTTGTCAAGAAGCCTCAGGTAACTTATGGTCTGTAGCAGCTTGTGCACCAAGACTTCCTCTGGTACCTTTGGGGATGCGGGTTTCTTACTGACTTTGTGGCTTTGGCTACTTTCCAAATTCAAGAGGGAAATGAAGATGACCAGCTATGGAAGTTTAGCTGCAATATTGTGGCTTCCTGTCTGTAGAGTAAAAGCATTGTGGACTATAATAAAACCATTAAATATAATAAATATAATCTAAATAACTGTACTTGAGGTAGATTTGCCCAGAGATGCTACTGTCAGCCAGCATGAGCTCGCTTTAAAAATGTCAAACACAGCCATTATACTTTGGACACAACTTAGATAGTTCAAGTGCAAGGAGTTTCTAGCAATATAATTTTCTGTAGAGTTTTGGGTTTGTTTTACAGGTACAGAACAGACATAGACATATAATTGCACTCTGTTTTCTGTTGTCTCCTGGTGTTGGTTAGTAAACCTGGAGGGAGACATGTCTGCTTCTGTAAGGACAAAATTTTAGAACAGTCAGAACACAAATTTCTCAGCTAAAGAGAGGAAGGGAAGAGGTGATGCGTTATCAGAAACTGATTCTTACTCTAGTGGAATACATTTATTTTGTGCTCCCTATTTGTGATTTTGGATTTTTAGTGTAGGTGAATTTCAGCAGGAAAAGCAAAGCCAGCTCCTTTGTGAGAGAAAAAGAGACAATTTATCTATCTTGTGTATTCCAAGATACTTTGAGACTGCTACATCTGCTCACTTTTGGAAGCTTTTCTTCTTAAAAAGATACGCAGCAGACTGCTAAATCCCACAGTATGAAGCTGTGTGGGATTGTGTGGTTTGAGATGTGTATTCACTTCAGTTTTTAGTAGAAGCTGAGACTTTTGTCTTCTGCTGAATTAAAAGTCAGTGAAAATTATTTTCCTTCTGAGAGATTTTTCACTATTAGCCGATAGCAAAAATGAAAACACTTGAGCTGATTTTGTGTCTGAATTTGTATTTTCAGAGTTTTCCTGAGATAGAATCTGAAATATTTCTAAAGAATCTAACAAGAAAACAATGGAGTTTTAAGTTCTTACTTCTACTGTTATTCTTGTGGTTATGTCACAGCTATTTTATGTATATGTCTTCCTCTTTTGTCTTTTTTTTTTCTTGTGCCCTATAGGTTTTTTTGCCCATGTAAGGTAAATGTTTTCAACTGTTACAGCTAAGTCAGGAGGTCAGGCCCTTACTACAACTCATTGTAGTTCATTTAATTTATAATTAATTTAATTTATAATTAAAACAGTTACTAATGCAATGGGTGAAATCAAAGTTTTTATCAGAATCTGTACCTCTGAACAGAAGTATCAGGTCCAGCTTTTCGAAATAATCTCATGAGGAATTTTATCTGTACAGTTCTAGGTGCAGGTGTTGAGTCAGCCTGCTCTTTGGGACTGATGCTGATTAGCCACTGTGAAGCAATATAGATACAGGAGAAAATATTTTTTTCAACCTGATCTACTAGGAAACCCTACTCGCTTAAAGAAAGTTGCTGATTATATCTGCCCTGAAACATCCCATTCTCCCTCATTTGTTTACTTGCCATCTGCATGCTCTGTACAACACCAAGCATCAGCTCTAGGACTCCCTTTATGGGCAGATTGTTAAATGTTAACGGTCACAAAGGTTTAGGTTTTGACATAAATCAGGTGCGAAGCCTTTCATTAATGCATCGTATAAAATGTCATTACTGTTTGGGGGTGTTTTAAAAGGGAAAATCCAGGCTCTGATGCAAATGGCACAGTGATGCTGTGATGACATGGCAAAGGTGGAACCGAAACTTCTTGGGAGTGAGAGCAAAAGCAGCCCAGTTTGTGATGGTGAAAGAACTCCTATGCAAGAGCTCCTTAGAGTCCTTCTGTCACCCAGGCATATTTCTACCAGTGAGGTGATCTGATCTTAACCTTGTTTCTTGTAGAGGTGGTGTTTGTATGATCATATATTTCTGTCATTTATCTCCCTTTCCCTCCCAGTGTTCTTAAATTACCCAGTGATTTCAGCTAAGTTACTCTGAGGGGCTCTGGTACAAGCTTGCGATTTATCTGTTCTGCTTGGCTGCCTGCGTGATAAATACAGGCTTCCCCCTTCCCACCTACCACTTTAGGGACCTGAGAGGGGTAGAGCATTCTGGGGGTGGGAGGAGGAAGGAACGATGTCAAAGATGGTGATGGAGTATATATGAGGGTCTGGCAGCATTGCTGGGGCAGAGATGGGATGTGTGTGATCCTTTCAGTGGGAAGGAACAAGGATCTGGTGGTTTCAACAAGTGATGTCCTCAACTAATCCTCAGTGTCACACATGTGACTGAGTTATTCCATGATGGCAGCAGTTAGTTGCCATCTAGACACAGTTCCTGTGTAAATATTCTTGTGTGTAAGGAGCCTGCCTTCACAGCAGGGGTAGCCTTTCTCTTCAGCTTCTCTTTCTCCTTGTCCCATTTGCATTTTCCACCCCTCCACTGTCATTTCCCTTTTAGATCTGCTTGTAAAAACCACGTAGGCTGAACAAGCGATGCAGTGCAGTCGGTACAGATGGTTGTCTGTCTTACTCCTCTTGCTGACACTGCTGTCACCTTCCAGTGCACAGGCATACAGGAAGGGAAGCGTCTATCTCCATGTTAGACATGTTTCTTTAAACTCTGTACACAGAAGGTTGCATGCCAAGACCAGGGGGCAGAAAGATCTGTGAACACCACCGCAAACCACTGAACTTCTCAGGGTCACTTCAGACTCTTTTATAACGCCTCATGACTGAACAGATTTTATGCTATGTGGTGGTCATACCTAACCTAGTTGAAAAATTTTTCTTATGAATAAAGTGCCTGCTGAAGTATTTATGAAGAACAGTTTTCAAGCAAAACCTGCTGGGCAATTTTCTGTTTCCAGAATTTGATGAAAACCCAACTTATTCTGAGAAACGATGAGCCTTTCCATATGAAGAACTTAATTTTAAAATATACTCCAAACTTTTGTTTCAAAAAGATCTTACTGATCTGGCAGCCAGTGCTAAGTAAAGCCTGTAACCTGCCTGAAGGGTACCTTGTTTCAGGTTAGATTATGAACTTGAGCCATGCTGCTGCTGAAGCTCAAAATGAAAAGCTGTTTAAAGTTATGGCTTCTAGAGAAAGCCAGTGGTGGAAGAAACTGTGTTTGAACTGAAAAGGGCCTGAGTTACCGTCTGCATACTGACACTGTATCTTACAGGGATCCCCCTCTTTTCCTGGACTCCTTTGAGCATGTCACCTTCCTTCAGGCTGTACCTCACCGGCATTCTGGAGATGGGAATTTTATATTGAGATGAAAAAAAAAGTATGATCATATTTTCTCTCTTCCCCTTACTGCTAAGAAAGAAAAGGAGAGTAAAAAGTCCATCCCATAATGTTTTCATGTTTTCTTGCATTACTATTACTAGCCATGCAAAATAATGCTTCTGGCTGATCGTAGCATTCTGGAGGATTTTTGAAGGAAGATAAAAGTCAAATTTTCGTACTTTGTTTTCAGTTTCTCAGAAAAATGAATTATCTATTGAATCAGATATTTTTTTCCTTGTTATGCTGTATTTGGTCAAAGACATACTCCTGGTGGCAGAAATGCTTTTTGATTGATTTTTTTGCATGGACATTAATTAATCATCATAATAAACTCTATTCTTCTGTGGGGTTTTTTTTTTCTCCTGAAATATATTCCAGGCAATATGCTCTTCGCTATGTTTTAAAAAGTCAGTCAGCTCCTGAGATCAGTGATTAAAAAAATAAAAAATCAAAAAGGCTCTGCAGCAGACCCATTTGTTATTCCCGTGGCCTTTGATGCTGTACCTGTCTGAAAAGGATATGTAAGAAATAACACTGAAGAAAGTTATACCAAGTGCTCCAGAACACCAGTCTCTGTATCATCTGGTGAAAGGCAGGAAGCCTGGATGATATATTCCGTTTTTGGTGTAACTACCATCAGAATTCCAGTGAATGAGTAATTTTTTTTTCAGACAGATACATTGAACAAAGCAGCTTCATATCCATCTTTGGAGTCCATCAACTTTTTCTGGTACTTTCAAGTTAAGCTGTTACAGAAGTGCTGGTTTACTGTGTTTGCCTTAGATTGGAGGTGGTAAAAATGAAAATAGATTCAAAATCAAAACTTCAATTTAAAGTGTTATGATTAAAATTGGATATGACATCATTGCAGTTGTCTTTTTCTTCAACAACAAAAAAGTCCAGGAGCTCTTTCCTTGTCATTAACTGTTTAAATCATTAGAAGATTGTACAAACCTGAGAGAACCATGCATGTCTGAGTAGGACATATGTCTTTACTCTTTCAAGTAGGCATGATCTAAAATCTGCATTTTGGGGTTGTGTGTTTTCATTCTTATTCTTTCTTCAGTGCTTATGCTAGTTACTGGAACAGAGAATTTTCTGTTAAGTAGTCTTTACTGATATGCAAATTTGACTGATAACTTGACAGGAATATAGGGAAATGAAAAAAGGGGATTTAATGTCAAATTTTTTGGTTCTTTTTAGACTTTGCCTTGTCAGTCTTGAGCCAACAGAGTGGGCATTGTCTGACCTCTAGTTTGAACCAACTTCTCCAATTAGAAAACTAAATGAAAAGCATTGAATCCTGCCTTGATATGCAAGTATTTTCGATACCAGCTCGCCAGCTGCATCATCCACCTTTTGGTAGGGAGCAGATAGAAAAAACAATAGCAATGAGTTTTTTGCGAAGTTTTTTTTCCTTGTTACTGTTATTGCCTAGTATGTCTCCATCCTGAATTAGGGTCAGAGGCAGGAGGGTTCACTGCTTAAAAAGCACAAGTGGGCACAAGTGATCTATGCTTGCATCCACCTTTGATAGCAGTTCCCTCCTCTGCTCTCCTAGACAGGTTTATTTTTGACAGATTTACCCTAACAAATGCTTATCTTGACAAGTGAGTGGTGAATAGTTGTACTCTAATCTAGGTGCTTTTGCATCATAGACTAGTATGCAGTAGTGTAAGCAATAATTTACAATTAAAGAAAAAAATTCAGAGGACCAGGCTTGCCAAGTGTATTATGGAGTTACTGAAAGAAACCCTTTGATGTCAAGCTGTCTAGTTTATGATGTGATTTTTTTCAGACGTATTTCAGAGGCTTTAGTTTCATACACCATGCCAATGCTAATTGCACAGTTCTGTCACCTATTGTATAAACAACAGCAATGATAGTGGGACACATGGCCTTAGCTTTTACTAAAATGAAAGAAGTTCTGCCAAGAAGCCAGCAGAGAATGGTTCTGCTCAGAAGGTTCTGTCTTCCTGAAAAAGAAACATCTCTACAATAAAGGCCTTACAGCTCACTTCATTTCTGAGTGCTTGAAGAAGCATCTCGATCTGATTAAGTTAATGTTTTTTCTCATCAAGCCTGGGGTTTGCCTCCTGTCTGTGCTCCACCTGACAGGTGTCATCTTATCTTGGGTTTGAGCCGTTAGAGGCTGGCCCAGGAGCTGGGGCTGCAAGGTTGTTCTCTAATGCTGCGGGTGGCTGCGAGCAGAGATACTGCTCCTTGGCTGCTTGTGTGCAGAGAACAGCCTCCTGTCTGGGAAGCTGAAAAGCTCTTGATAGCCTTGCATGAAAAATATTTGTGGCAGTGCCAGTAGAACATTTCTCCCTTTATTGTAGAGCTCATGTCCATGTATTTCCCTTTTCAAGTCTGTGGCCAGTCTCCCATCCCTCAGCCTTCATAGTGCAAGGAGAAGCAATAAAAATAAGATGTAAATGCAAAGCAGACCAAAGACTGAAGATGAATGGGAGAAGAAAGCCTCATGACTTCTACTCTGAAGTCAACATTTTAACATTGTGTTAAGAGAGACCCTAGGGGTTCCTCCTACCTCCACTACCTTGGGTAGCAGGCATTTCTCAGTTTCCCGTCTGTGCAGCAATCGTAGGAATAAGCAAAATCTGTAAGTGTAAAGGCACCAGGAGTGCTGCCCTCCTTGATTCAGACAGTCCCTGTGCCCTTGCATTTGACAACTGAATTTTTAGTCTGCCAGGGGAGAAAAACTTCATAGCAGAACTGAATGACACAGAAGAAAATGACAGCCTGAGTGAACTAACTTGAGCAGAGGTGCTCACCTGTCTCTGATTTTTGCGTGCTGAGAGATGCAGTGCCAGTCAGCCTGGCTAAAGCTGTGTCCTGGGAGAAACTTTAGAGTCCCATATTCATAGCTTTGTCAAGGTCATAAAATCACAACAATAGGAAGCTGTTACTGTTCCATTTAGCACTGCCATTCCATGCCACTTTAAAATGTGTTGTTTCAGTTCTGTTGGTCATCTGGTCCGGTTATCAATTCAGTTAGGGGAATGGGATGCTGATGGTTCACCATCCTTGAAAATAAGCTCTATATCATAAATGCTTTCTTGTTATTCTCAAAATCGGTTTCCATGGTAACTGTCACTGGAACAATCTTTCTGTCGATGAAAAGGAGGACAATAATTTCCTTTTTAAGCATCCTCTGCTCGGCCTAGTAAAATTCCCTTTTTGCTTGAACCCTGTTTGCCTCTAGGGAATTTGGATTCTTACCTCCATTCACCTGCACTGAGTGTCCTCAAGGTTTCACCCCTACAATTTCCTTCTTCCACTCTTTCTGCCTTCTGAGTTTGTCATTACTTTTTGCTTCAGGGATAAAAATCTGTGATGTTTGTGCTCCAGAATTCCTTG
The DNA here is from genome assembly GCA_013400915.1 of Pardalotus punctatus. NCBI lineage: Eukaryota > Metazoa > Chordata > Aves > Passeriformes > Pardalotidae > Pardalotus > Pardalotus punctatus. The sequence continues at coordinate 26,382 of VZTX01027875.1, forward strand.
GCGTGTGGCTTCCATCTTAACCTTCTGGCTAAAGCTTCTTGAATTGCACCTGATTTTTATGAAAGCAGAATAACTTTGCTGGAGTGCTCTCTGTTGTGGGTCTGGGAGGCCATGTAATGCAGGTTGCTGCTGGATATCAAGCATCTTACCTTTCCCTTTTTATTGCTGCCTTGTTTTTACAGCTCAGCCCCAGGATGCCTTTCAGCCAGAGCACTGGATGCCAAGGCAGAACCTGGTGATCTGTGGTACAGTGTGGAGTTTCTCTCGAGGAAAACTTGTGATTGCTCAGAGATCAGTCATGCAGAGATTCTGTGAACAAGCCTTGAACTCTATGTGTGTTGTAATGTCTTGCTGCAGAAACAGCTGTTGGTGTCAAAATGAGACATGAGAGGCAGCTTTAGCCCTCTGTGGGGAAGAGTAGCCTCTCTGCAGCACCAGGTGGATTCAAGACTGAATAGCTTTTAAGGAAAATGTGCTTCAGTCAAATGCCACTTAAAGTACAGTTGCATGACAGCCTGGCCTATGGAAGGGACCAGCCTGAGCATATCTTTCCATGAGCATCATAAACAAGTATTGCTAATTTTTTTTCTTGAAATTACTTACATTTTACTTATACCTCTGACTTGCCTGCAAATTTATGGAAAGATCTTACCCCACAGTGCAGTTTCTCAGCTGAAGTTTTCCTTGCATGCTTTAAGCACAATACAGCATCTTTTGCTCCTGGGCCCCAGGCAAATTATTGAACATTTTTCAACATCTGCCTGGACATCCCCAGGGGTTCGGAATACAGCTGTGCTAAATGCTGTGTGAGGTATTTAGGCATTTGTGTCTCTTCAGAGATTTTCAGGAGATCAAACTCTGCTGAAATCACTGGGAGCCTAAAAATCTCTGTAAATTAGTCTCAGGTCTCTTCCCTACTGGATGGATTAAAATAGATAAGGGAGGTTTTGTGAGGGCTGTTTTCCACTTAAGCATTCTGTTGTTAAAGACAACACGATTGTAAATCATCCTTCACTGCAGGAGCAATTGAGCCTGGTTCTGAATACAGCAGGAATATGTAAACTAGATGAATGTCATTTTGCTTACTACTGTTTCTAGAGCCCACAGTACATTGAACAGGATCTGAGGTCTCAACAAAGATCAGGAGTAAAGCAGGTTGTTTTTTCTTTTTTGGAATAACTGTTTTTGGAGTTAGTCTCATGTCCTTTTTCGGTTTGAGAATCAGTCTCACCCACATTTAATGCTTTTGAAGGATGGATGCATAATCTTCAACTACTTAAAGCAGAATTTGAAACAAACCAGGTTCCAAGTTTAGTCCATAATGCTTTTTTCCTTGTTTTCTTGATTGGAATGGGAGTGTTTCCCAGGAGACATAGAGGTGAGTTTGCACTCTTTTCCATGTGAAAGTTGCATCAAGCATCCTCTGTTTTCACATGCTCATCATGCTGAGTGAATTTTTCCCACATGGGTGGAATTGGATACTTAGATTTGGATAAAGCAAAGATAGCCTAGCTCTCCTGCTGAAGACTGATGACTTGACATAAAACCGAGATGTGTCCTTTTGAGGGTTGAGTTTGAGTTTATCCATGCAAACTCTTCACCTCTGGTTCTTGAGACTGTGAATCATGGGGAATATAAGATTCTGTTTTTTTCATCTTCATGTTTTTCTGGTTACTACTTGCACAAAAAATTGAGCTTCTGGAAATATCAACCTCTCCTCCTTGCTATTGTATATCATATTAGAATATAAATATATAAATAATGTCAGAAAATTTTCTCCTATGACTTTTTTGACTTTTTGTTTGTTTGTTTGTTTTATTTCCTGTTGCTAGGGTGATTACTTAGTGAATGCATTTAATTGATTTTGATGATCCATAATTGTATGGCCACAGCCAAATCCAAGTAGTGAGGCACCAAATCAGAAGTCTCCATTGAGTGAGTGAGTAGTGATCTGTTTATTTATATGCTCAATTAAGAGCAAATAAAATATGCCAACAGACAATATAATTCTTTTAAGCAGTATTTCAGCTTGATTGGTAACATGCTTTTACATCCATCTGATTTACTGTCCTTCTCTGTCTGTGTAATCCTCTAGTTCATGCTCTTTACACATGGCAATTACCACATCACAAATGTATTTTCAGGCTGAACCTTTCACCTGTTTTTGCTGTAGGAAAAACAGTTGCATCCCTCCTTTTGGTGTTTCAGGGAATCATGATAGCAATTAAATTGCCTCATTCCTACACTACAAATTTCTAGCATATCTGTAAAAGAATATTCTTAGCATCAGTTCTACTCAATTATTCAAAGTCTTTAACCTAATTATAAACAAGAAAAAAAAAGTCAGTTTGTAAGTTTTGGGGTTTTTTATTGTACTGATGAGTGGACTCATATCTGTTCCTGGACCTCAAGAGCTTGGAGACTGAGAGCAAGGTACCAGAGTTACCCCATGTGCTTGAAAATGGGTTTGCAGTACCTTGACCAGGGACTGTTAGGTTGATGAACCCCCCCTCCATAGCCTGAAGCACTCAAAGGGAAAACATGGGCAGCTGTTGGCACTGTGGCATTTGGACTTCTCCTGTCAGATACGGGGCTCTGGGCAGCTGTGTTGTGGTGCAGACTGCTGGAGCAGTGCTGGATGATGCCTCTGGAGAGTCAAACCATCCACTGTGATTCTATCCTGGCTTTTTTCTTCCAGGACTTAAATGAGACTGCTAAACTGAGCAATATTAGTGGTGGGCAAGGAAAAGGCAGGATATTCCCTGTCCCACAGGCTCCAGCACACAGCTCTAACAAGCCTGCACAGTATTTCTGGCTGTATTTATTTTTAATTTGCTGCAGTTTTAATAACTTAATAGATCTCAAAGCTGGAACAAAACTGCAAGTGACAGGGCCCTCAAGGTGCCCCAGAGCCTCAGCAGTAGTGCTCATCCATGGCTTCTCACATGCCAGCTGGCTCCCACGTGGCCCAAGCACACGGCAGAGAGGGGACATGGCACCCACCAGTAGGGACTTGAGACCCTCTGGGACCTGCAGTGGGAGTTTGTGCTGAGCGCTGGCAGGGCAGGAGTGCGCACAGCTGCAGGAGGCTGTCCCATCACCAGGCAGCCTCCATATGTACATCTTTCTCCTCCTGCTCAAAAAATTAATACACCCAAAAGCAGTTTAGCTGCAGGTATGCACTGTAAATTTCCTTAGTTTAAATGAACTGGTGCAGGGGCTATATACCCATCTGGGGTTAAACAGGGCATGTATTGTTGCCTGCCTTTTTACATCTGGGAAAAAGCTAGTAGCTTGTTAACAGTACCTAGCAAGTGGGAGAAGAAAAGTGGCCTTAAACCTGACTCTGGCAAGGAGAAAAATCAAATGGAAAATATGCGCTTTTAATACACCACTGGGTAAGTATATAATAGCAGAACAACATTCGTTGTAACCTGATATCCCTCAGGAATGAGGGAAAAGCTGACTGCTTGCTCCACTGAGCCAAAAAATAAGAAAACATGTAAGTGCAAGTGTGCAGGCAGCAGCATAAGGAATAATGCTTCAGAAAGCTGAGAGCAAAGCTGGAGTTCTGCATGTTAAAAGGCTAAGTTTTACATAGAAACCCAACTTATTATTTGTAACCTATTTGTAGGGCTGTCTTCAGTATCCTAAAAAAAGTCCATATCCTTGTGCATTTATCCAGCCACTAGACAGCTGTTATGGCAGAAATCTAAGGAAGTATTTAATATTAGCCATCTTCTGATTCCTTGCTGGAAAATAAGCAGATTTTAGAAGTAAAAATGTAATTCATTACAATAACCAAAACCTATTTCCTAGAGCAGATGTGTTGTTTTCAGAGGTCTGATGTTTTATCAAGACCTGTAGAGGAGCACTATAGTTGCATTTCATTTGAATGTCACTCACCATATCCAATAGGTTTGGAGAAGCAGCCCTGCATGGCCTTCAGGCACCTGGCAGAGCACATTTTTGGCACAGCAGGCAGAGAATGAGGCACCCAGCTCCTGTGGCTGATGATGGGCACAACTTCTCCTCCAGATTGTGCTGGAGCTGCCCTGCTTCCTGTCCAGCTGTGAGTGCCTTGCCACTGGGAATAGCTTGTGAGGAAAGGGCCACAGCCCTTGGGATGTCAGCACACCAGCTGAATGCTTGCACATTCCTGGGGAAAGGGCAGGGGTGCTTTGAGGTGAAGACCTGTGCATTGAAAATATGCTCCCATAATGAACAGAAAATTCCTGCAATTATTTGGAAGGAGGCTGTACAAGTGTCATTTTCAAAAGACAATGATAGCAATTACAGTTGCAGGGAATTGCAGATGTTCTGTGAAAAGAAATGAACAAGCCTAAAATTGCTCTCTGGGAAATAAAACAAGTCTTCAAAATGTCCAGATCACCTCATTTTTCTGCAGCACTTTTCTAGGCAGCATTAGAAAGTAGATTAGAAAGTCACAAATATCTTGGCTGATTCCTGGCTATAGGAATATGAGAAAAAAATTGCTCTTTTGGCTCTTCCCTAGGGTGGCCTCCCTGCTCCCCACGGTTCTCTGGGGTCTGTTGTGTGACAAGGGCTTCTGCAGAGACTCCTTCAGCAACCAGACCATTTCAAGTAAGGGGGGTCATGTGGCTTCTGTCCCAGGGCAAGGCATTGCCTCCCCACCCTTGCTTGGCTGAGCTGTCTGTGGGTACCACTCAGTTCCAGGTCAGTGGGGTGGCGGTTCATGTATGTTTTGTGCCTTGGAGAAAAGCTTGTTTGTAACTGGGCACCCCTGCCTGCCACCCCCAGAAGAAGTGTCCTGCATTCACATGTGATGTTTGACTTCAGTGGTGATGGAGCTGGGCCCCTGGAGAGGACGTCAGTACCCTGTAATGCAGGACTGTCATGAAATACTCAACTCCTTCCTAGGATTTTACTGCTCTGTGGTATAGGTATCCAGAGAGGACTGTTGATGCTGTGGGTTGAGTTTGGGAGCCATCAGCTTTCTTCTCCCCATGTTAGATGAGTTGTACTGCTCTAAGTTGTCCTGTCACCCAGGCCACTGCTGCCCATGCAGCCTGGGTGCAAGGCAATGTTTCTCCTTGTCCCACATTAAAACCAGCCCTGACATGAGTGCTCTTAAATTCCAGTGCTCTGGGGTGGTCAGGAAGGCTTTGTAATAGCACCCCTTGTCCTCAGAGAGGGATTTATTTTCTCCTTTGTTATACTATGGCTTTTCTTTTCCCTAAAGGAGGAAACAGCTAGATGCTGGGGAAGGGCACTTGGTGAGAAACTGGTGGTTGCAGCCACACAAGTTGTCTGCAGATAGGTGAGCTGAGAAGTCAGGCTGTGCCCAAAGGTGATCCCTTCTCATGGCAGCAGGCAGGGAACCTAGCTCCTGCTGGAGAGCCTGGCCTGCTTGTGCATCCTGATGCCCTGGCACCAAGCTGGGCAGCAACCAGACCCCTGGATTTTTTGCAGGTGTAAAAAAAGAGGCGGCTTTAGGGCTGTGGCATGAAAAATCCCTGGTACTTCACAGACTGTGCATATTATGTTGTTCTGGGTTGCCTAAATTTCCCTCTCAGTTTTGGATGGAAGTGAAACTTCATGTGCTGTCAAAACTGGTGAGGAGGTAGCAGAGGGGGGAGGATAATTTTGCATGGCAACATCTTTTTTTCAAACGGGTTATTCAATCAAGTAACTGCAACTTGCAGGTTTCCAGTTGCTCCCCTAACTGCCCTCTGGCCGGTACCATGAAAGAAATAAACACATTCAACTTCTTTTTGTAAAAGGAGAACATCTGTGACCCATTAACATCAGATCCTGGGCTGCGCAGCCAGCTTTGGAAGCACAGCTCTGGCAGATTTGCCATTTGCTTCTCCAGGAGTTTGGCATTGCTGTTCTCTTACATTTCATCAGCATGTTTATTTTTGTTATAGTAACACCTCAGGACTTACAAAAAGAGATACAGCAATATTTTACTGTGTTTTAGTAAGCTTCTAACAGTAGTGTTTCCAATTTCGGTGTATTTTGAAACGCGTTTTACTTTTGTGCTGTGTTTTTTCATTGTCATCAGTGTATTCTCCTCCCTCAAGAGCATCTTCACACATGTGGAAGTGCTGTATTCTTGACAGCTATGTTTTTTTTCTGACATACTGTGGTACTAAACTGATTCTGGTTGCTTTACACTTTGACCAGGCTTCAACCCTTTGGGCTCAAATTTCCCATGCCCATTACCTGCCTCCAACTAGTTTATGTTCATTATTTTCAGTTGCAGAGAAAAACAGCTCCACTGCACTGAGGATAGAAGTTAAATAAGCCTGTATTTTACCTCCATTAAAACCTTCCACAGCTGTTGAAATTGAAAGTTAGGCACATGGTAACTCTGCCACAGCTCACACCATCTTTTCCAGCCCATTGAGCTTTGCCTGCAACAGTGCCCCGATGAAATACTGTGGTCTTACGAATGAGATGCAGCCTGCAAGACATGACATGGCTCTCCAAGTGTGCCGAGGTGTGCCCAGCTTTTACTGAACAGCATTTGTTGTGCTGTGGAATCCTGTTTTACTGTTTTATTTCTAAATCTGCTCAGGCACCATGGATTTTTACAAAGCTGGTATTTATTACACCTGTTTGCTACAGATTGTCCTTTCAATCTACTTATGGGCATCCTGTACCTGATTTGATCCACAAAGTGCTGTTTTACATGGATCATTAATGTGTTTGCGTGGGTCTCCCTCTCCTCATTATTTTCCGTGGTGATCAAGAGCACTGGGGGTTTTGCCAGGGAAGCCTGACAAGGCAAGAGTGGGGACCTCATGCCACTGCAGCCCAAAAATGCCTGTAACCATCACCACCCCAGTGAGCTGGCATGGGTAGGGTCGATGCTTATTTTTAAGACTTGAGAGGATTTTTCCCTCTCACCTTGAAATGTTACCAATGCAGTTTCTCACTGTGGTTCTACAAATTACATGCCCTTGCCTCGAAATGATGACAAGCAGGACTGTACATTGAAAAATGAGTGCCTGTTCGGGACACCACAGTTTTGCTGATGCCTGTTTTTCTGCTCTTTCCCTTAGCTTGTAGGTAGTGTAATTCTGCATTAAATCCTGCCTTTTGCACAGTCCAGGGATGTGCAAACCACTTAGACCAGAAGCCGGACATCTCCTGGAGGTGTGGCTGCTGCATCGCCCCTTGTTTTTATTGTGTGTGCCATGGCTATTGTTTTCCTTTATTCATAACAGCTTAGAAACACACATAGCAATGCCTTAGAAATCATTCCAGAACAAGAGAATAAATATGCATAGGTACAAATCTCCAAGGCAGGAAAAAATTTAGAATGCTTTTCTTCCCCTTGGTCCAAGCACGACCTTCAGTGGTAGAAACTCAATTTGTGCCCCAGATTTCCTGTTCCTCTTTCATGCCTAGGTACTGCCAGGCTCTCAGTACAGCGTGTCATGTTTTCTACATGATGCCATCACTTCAAACCGTGCAGTGAACTCATGGGTTTAGGGAGTCCAGCGTCATTGTCTCTGAAGCTTTCAAAGCTTCGCTTTAGTTTTAAATGCCTCTTTAAGCACAGACAATGCTCCAACAGGCTTGCTGAAACTAAATGAAGCTTATAAAGCTTTGAACACTATTGTAACATGGTGGGTCCCGCAGGAGACTGCAAAATCCTGCTGTGTGCAAGGATCCACTACGCTTTCAAGTGGATGCACTGTATGTGCTAAAAAATGTAGGCAGAGCAGGGCAAGGAAAGGACAGAGCATGTCAGCATATTTTTTTAATTACCTAGCATTTCATTGATACCACAATGGTAACATTGCTTTTTAAAAATAAAAATATTTGCTATCCTTTCTTCTTCAGTACACAGAAGAGTCGGGGATATACATATATATACATATATATATATACACACACATATATATATACATATATATATAGTATACTTGAGATTCTAGAGCAAGCAGTTTCTTTTTAATAGATCACTTAACCATATTACTTTCCTTGTCAATATGTCAGAAGTTGCACCTTAAAATACCTTAATATTGTCCTACATTCATCATGCCTTTTGTGTGACCATATAGATGCTTGTTTTACTGTGCAGATTTTTTCAATCAAAAATGCATGAGAAGGAAAATTAAAATAAGTAGGCCAGGTAAGCACCCAATTTTTCTGTCTGTGTTTAATCCCAGCCTAGAAAGTCAAAGTGAGATGGCAAAAATTCTGCTTAGAAACAAGATGTTTGTTATCTGCAGTAATGAGTACGGTGTCATTAACAGCTTATTGGGGCAGTGCTGCTGCCTGTTTGCTTTCTTGTCCTCAAAGAGGCGATGGATGGGCTGCTGACCCAGATCGGGCGTGTAAGACGAGAGCGATTCCTCCCTGACAAGCCCCAGCAGTGACAACTGGTCATTAATTGTAAAAATTCTGCCAGCATGTGGTTTTAGAAACAATTTGTACTTCTTTAATTATGCTGTCAGGGCAGGCTTTGTCCTAGACACTCTTATCAGGCTGAATTAGTCTTTAAAAGAATTAGGCTTGGCCCCGCTCAAGCTGCACTCACAGTCTTTGCTAAGAATCTTTGCTAGGAATGGGGGAGTGGGGGGGAGCGTGCAGTGGTGGAGTACATGACAGTAATTGTCACCAGAAGGAAGAGTGAAACTCTTGTTCCCGTACTGTTTTATTATTCTAATGATGCAGAGGGGCCCCGATGGAGATCGCAGCCCCGCTCTGCTGGGAGTTACACAAACATTGAGATGGAGGGAGACCGCCTGCTCCCAGAACGCTGGCTGGCTACGCAAGGCAGCGGGACAAATGCCAGGGAGAAAAGGGAGGGCTGCTTATCTTCAGCTGTCACACGGGCAACCAAGCAGACATTTATGGCTGTAACCTGCCAGGTCCTCTGTCACTAATTTTTTTTTCCCCTCCCTGTGCATTCACCCATGAGCCGGTCTTTGAGGAGCACATAGTCCTACGGCACAGGTTGGAAGGACCTGGCTTTTCTTGTGTGGAACTGAATCCCTAGTGATCTGTCTGGTCACCCAGCAGTGGGTGATTGGGGGAAGGCTGCCCCTTTGGGGAGGAGTGAGCTAGCTGGGTGAGGGTATAACCCAAGCTAAGGTGTTATCACTTCTCAATCTCTCTTTGGGATTTGTAGCCTTATCGGGGGGACTGCCCAGTGCTGCACTTGCTGATAGGGTTGGCCCCAGGCGTGTGGAACGGGTGTGGGGATATATAGCCATGGGGCTGATAAAGAGGAACTTGGCAAGGGAGGGAGGCCACTGGGGAGGGTGAGGAGAGGCCCTTGGCTCCTCTGGAGCCTGACACAGACCCCAGGATGGGCATGTCTCAGCTCATGCCAACAGGGATTGTCACTGCCAATTTCCCAGCTGGGGATGGCACAGTGAAGGTAACACTCCAGAGTGAGCTGACCACTTTAATGGGGCTTAAAAAAAAATCACTTTCAGTGCATACTGTCTCAAACTACACCTAATGGAAATATCTACATATGCTCAATTTACGCTGAGCATTGACTGCATACGGTGCAATACATGACTGCAAATGATATGACTGCATACTTTAACTAGAAAGGCTTCTACTGGGCTCAGTTCCCCCAGAAATTAATTTTGCCTAGTGTTTCTCTGAAGTCTCACATCTTTTTTGAAAGGCAAGTAGCTATTCCCATGCTGCAAGTAATGGGGATTTGTAATGGCATTTAGGGCTGGATTAATTTCTGTGTGCTTTATGATTTGCAGAAGTTTACAGCAGTATCTCCAGACTGCTGTAGGTAAAACTCAGCTCCTTTTCCTTGTAGTTCAAGGGCAAGGCAAACAGTAAAAATAAATATTTCAGCAGCACATCCTACTACTGAAAAAACAAGTCAAAGATTTTAAAGTATGACAGCACAGGGATTTGTTTTGCATGAATAGTAAGTATGTCTACAGCCTCAAAAGAATCTTCTCTAGCTGGAAAACAGCATCATCAGTAGGTCTGCGAGCTTTGGAAGAGCACTGTCACATTTGCACATAGCAGAGGGTGATGGACAGTCCACACCAGGTTCATGAGCAGGACCATGCCCTCCCCGTGTATCATCCAACAAGTTCCTCATCCAGACATTTTAGTAGTTTAGTTGTTTGCTTTGCTGGGTGAGTGGAATAAATCTCTTGGCTCCAGATTAGTCAGTAATTTCTGAGGAACAGAAAAGTACCACAGTAGCCCATCAAAGAGGGCTGGCAGGGACTTGCCAGCAGCCTTTGTTTCCCCTTTCACACCGAGCTCCTTCTCACCAATGGGTCTGCAGTCAGACTAGAGGAGCAAGGCTGCTCCAAATAAAGTGGTGCTGCAGCAGCGAGAAGGCGGCAAATGTAGGTCGGATGCAGTGGGAAAGCTGCTGATGGCGGCACTGATGTACACACAACCACGCGGCGACGGAGGTGGTGTGAGGGATGCCCAAACTGCGTAAGGAGCAGGGAACAGGGCTGTGTGTCACATGCCTGCTCACTGCCGGCAGTGCTGTGGGCAAGGAGGAGCAGCACAGCCCCTGCCAGGCTGCAGAGCGAGGCAGACCCTCCCTGGGGGAGTTGGGGTCAGCACCTGCCAAGCTGACCTAGAAAAGGAGCAATGGGTGCTGCGAGACATGGGGGTGTCACCTATCCCACTGAGCAACCGAGGCCAAGAGATGCAGGTGTTTCAGCCTGGAGGAGCCCAAGTATCCATTCTCATGATTATGGAAGTCACTTCATTATGGAGCCTTACCTGGAAGGAAAAAAGCTTCTCCCTCTGCTTCCCTCCTGCTCTGCCCACCCACCGGCCCTGCCCTGTCCTCCTCTGTGCTCTCAGTGGTTGGTGACATTCCTAGGACTGCCTGAGGAGCATCTCCATGTATATAGCATCAGGTACATATCTCATCTCATCTCATCTCATCTCATCTCATCTCATCTCATCTCATCTCACCTCACACATGAGGAACAGTCCCAGGCATATTTTGATGGTAGAGGGATGCACAGAGGTACAAGAGCAGCGATGTAATTAGGTTGCCTGCTCCCATCTGATGTCTGTTATACAACATGGATCTCCCCATCCAATCATAACATCTGCATCATGGCCCTGATTTCCTCCAAGGCCTGCCCATAGCATCTGAAAAAGCCTCCAGAAAACAAAGCATTCAGCTGTGCTGTTTGGTTGGAGTGGCTCTACCACGACTGGAGAAAGCCTCACTTCCCCTGCTCCCCAGTCCTTTCCAAAGCTCCAAACATGTCCCTTGCTTTACAAGGAGGAAGGGGGAAGCATTTCCTGGGTGAGTCTGGTCCCAGCCTGCACTCCAGCTCAGACCAGTCTCTCACCTAACATTTTTAAGCCTGCTTAGCTAAACCAAGATTGTCTAGGAGTTTCCCTCTAAACCCCTACCTATGTCCAACCAGACCCCTTCCTGCAGGCACTGAAAATGCAGTTGACTTATAGACAGGCAAAAAATCATCAGTTCATGCTGGCATGATGTTTTAAAAACTTGGCAAGAAAAAGCTAGTAAGTTAAATAATGTTAGTCTACAGCTCTAACTGGTGCTCCAACTGGAACCAGTTGCAGAAATAATAAGAACTGTTCTCTACTGAATACACAGCATGTTCATGGTGCCATGCAGCCCCTGGGTGGGATTGTTGTATAAAGTTTATGCCATTATAACTCTCTTTTTCTCTAAAGCAGGTATTCGAGCACCTCTTCAAGTACAGATACATGTTTGCCAACAGAGAAACACCCAGCCGTTGCTATTGTGGAAGGCTGTGTTACTCTGCAAGCCCCAGGGTGCTGCTCTGGGCACAGGTGGAGGGGTGCCACGGTGCTCCTCCGCCCATGTGGGGGAAAGCCCATGCAATGAGATTAAAGACACAGGGGGACAGCATGGAAAACAAAAGACCTGTCTAACCATTAGGAAAAAGAGGGAAGAGAAGAAAGCAAGAGGAGGATGTGGGCAGGAGACAAGGCTGCATTGCCAGCTATACTTTGGCTGTTGTGGAATGTTGAATGCTGAAGTCTTCTCCTTTAGGAAGGGGGTCAGTGCTGCTTTTGTGGAGACCCATCTGCACCTCCAGTCAAAGCTGAATGGCCTCTGGGTGGGAAAAGCTTTTCCAAGCACAGCATAAAGGGCATTGTGCAGGTGACCCATTGCCATTGGGGACCAAGGTCCCCAATGTCCTCATGTGTTGTCTCAGTCCCGGGCTAAATATGGTTTTTGTCATTTGTTTGGCTTTATTTATGAGCCTTTGCTGACCAAGTCCCGTGTTGCCAGTGTTTGTGTGAGTTACTATGTGTGATTGGTAAGCAGAGAACCAGATGCAATTTGGGGGCTGTGCAAACCTTGTTAGCAGAGTATTTGCTTTATTTTTCTCCTCAAGGTTTGCAGAACTAGTTTAACAACTTTTTCCTGTAATTTAAGCATTTGAAGGGTTTTTTTGTTGTTTTTCATTTTTTGTTTTAGCAAAAGGGACTTTTAAAAAAGCACTTTAAAATGCAATTAGAAAGGTTACGAGATGCATGTTAGAACCATGTGACCCACACAGCTATCTCTGGGCTCTGTTCTACACTTCTGTTTTGCAAACACTCAGAGACTCAACAGACACCAGAAGAGTTGCTTAAAACCGAAACGGATCTGAACAACAGCAGCGACCCTCAACATACAATGCTTCCAAGCAGTCAAGGAATACTGAGGCACGTTAACCTTACTGGTGGCAGAGCACTGGAATAGGCTTTCCAGGGAGATCGGCGAGTCCTCCTCTCTAGAGGCTTTCAAAATCCTTTTATTCCTGTGTAACCTGCTCTAGATGACCCTGCCTTGGCAGGGAAGGGTTGGGCTGGATGATGTCCAGAGGTCCCTTCCGGCCCTAACGATTCTGTGTGATCTGCAAATTTTGGTTGTCTTCCCCCTCTACCAACCACTCCCGCCTTCCTCCCTGCGCTCTCCCCTCCCCCTTCGCGCCGCATCCCGGTTTCCTCCCTTCGGACTTTTCATGCTTTATTTTCTCAAAATCACCGGGGAGCCCCGAGCCCCGGCGCGGTGACACCCCGCACGGGGGTAGGGCGGGCAGAGGGGGAGAGGAGCTCGCGGTCCGACCGCACAGCCGAGGCAACAAAACCGATCTGGCTTTTCCCCAACGCCTCCCTCTCGCTTTGCGGGGGGATTGACTAGGGCAGCTCCAGGAGCGGCGCGCCGACAGCGATGCAAGCCGGCCATGTGCGCGGCGCTGCGGGGCGGGGCGGGCGCAGCCGCG
>VZTX01027876.1:0-25698 GCA_013400915.1 Pardalotus punctatus
GTGGGACAGGGAGGGGGCACGGGCCGGGGTGTGGGACAGGGGGTGTGGAGTGAGGGGACACCGGGCTGGGGCTGGGGCCTAGGATGCAGGACCAGGGACACCAAGCCGGGGATGCCGGGTTCAGTGGCACCGGGTCAGGGGGCACCAGGCCGGGGGTGCGGGACAAGAGACACGTACCTGTCAATTCAGATCTCGTTAAAACAGGCAATATTAAATTAAGAACACGTTTCAGCACCTGCTTTCTTCCCTCACTGCCTGACCTCTTTTTTCTTTTTCAAAATTACAGCCTTTGATTCTACAGGAATCTCTCTATTTAAGTGATAGCATTTTTGGAGGACTGGGTGGATTTCAGTTAAATGTGCTGATTGATCTTCAGTCAGATGGCACAACTGCTAATAGCAAAATAAATTTCTTTTTGAGAATTCCTGACCTGTTGGAGAATAAAAAGCTTTACATCCTTACCAAAAATTTCAGCTCAAATTCTAAGCAGAAAGAACTGGTAGAATTTGGACAAAGACCAGTTATCTGGATGTTACTGAAGGAAAATTATTTTCTCAGATTGACAAATTCCAGGGTGCAACCAGTTCATAGGGCTCGAAGGCTGTTAGCTGTTGAAGTTCAGCATTCCATGAAGACAGATAAGATAGCCTTTATCATTAAATAGAAAGGAAATCAGCTGGCTCTGAAGGCCAAGAAATAAATTTTTATACCCTAGAAACTAGATAATAAAGGCACTTTTCAACGGAGAAGAAAGCAATGTCTAAGTTAGCAGCATTGTTTGAGGATGGAGACCTAAGAATGTGTTGGACAGTTCAGTGAAAATACCTGTGCAGTACTTGTGGCTGCCAGAAAAAGAATAGTTGCATTCCTGTTTTAAACCTGTACATGCTGGATTTTCACCTTGTGTTTCAGGACATCAGTGTAAATCTGCAGTGGTGCCTGGAGGGAACTTCTCTGAATGCTTTTCATGTAACTCCTGACTGTGCTGGTTCCTTCCCTTGGAACCAGCTGTTCCTAGTGGTCTGTGCTGCACACAAGGGTTACACTGCATTTCTCTGTGCACTTTTCTGGGACTACCCAACCTTCTCAGGTGCCCTTGGATAAGAGATATGAAGCTCTGCAAGTAGAACCAGTGCTGAGGACTATGCTCCATCTAAGTTGGAGGTGTCAGCGAGGTCAAGTTGACCTGCATTCCATATCAAAACCACTTCCGTGGATAAAAAAAAGACAGGTTATTGTCATAGAGGACTCATTTCTAATGGGAAGAGAAGGCCCAGTATATGGACACTGCAAGCAAGGACAGGCTACAGAGGAAAATTAGGGAGATGTTGTTCACCATAGCAGGGAGAAAATTCATGTGGCCAGAACTTGATTAGTTCAAGCTGGCCAGCACTGTGAAGGACAGCAAAAAGGACTTTAAAAACGTGTTAACAACAAAAGGAGGATCTGAGATAACATTGGTCTGCACTTGACAAGGTCACACAGCTAACAAATAGGGACATGGACACAGCAGAGATGTTTAATGCCACCTTCACCTCTGTGATGGGCCCTGGGACCCCCAGGGCTCTGTGCTGGAGGACTGTGACCAGGGCAGGATAAACTCCCAGCCAAAACTGACCTTGTTTGAGACTTGCTGCTCCAGCTGAATGCACATCAATCTATGGAGCATGATGGGATTCATTCATGGGATTCCTGTCATCACAGGATCTCTCTCCATTACTTTTCAAGTGTTGGGAGTCTGGAGAGGTCCCAGCTGACTGGAAGCTGGCCAATGTCCTAGTTTTCAAGAAGGAAGACCCTGGTAATTACAGCCCTGTCAGTCTCACTTCGGTGCCTGCTAAAAGAGAATTATTTTTCTGGGCATTATTGAAAAACACTTGAGAGACAACACAGTCTTTTGGCTTCCAGCAAGGAGCAGGTTTCTGGCTGAGAAAATTTCTCTGGATAAGTCTCACATTCTTTTTAAGTTCCGGTATGGGGGGAGGGTGAGAGCTGAGTTTATTTATATATGTATGTGTGTATGTATTTCCAACTGCTCCCTTTCACGCCGCAGGAACCCTTGCTGCCCATGTCCTGGGAGAACGAGGTGACCTGCTCCCACACGGTGGCACTGCTGGCCTGGCTGTGTCCCGCACATGTCCCCGCTGCCTGCCCAGGGGAGGGTCCACAGTGAGACTGCTGAGCTGTCCTGAGAACAGTGGGCCTTGGCATCTCACAGAATCACAGAATCGTGGCCCTCTGCAGCCGGGTGGTGAATCACAGACTGATCTGGGTCATCTTCTGCTCCTCCTTGCAGGATCTTGGGGAAGGAGCAGGGCGCTGGGTTACACCAGCATTGAAAACCCTGTGTGCTGAGAACAGTCCTGCTCATCCCTCACTGGCTCAGGGCACTCATGGGGCCAAACACCTCCTGTTGCTCCTGTTTTCCCTGCCTCAGCTCCTCCCCAGGCTCCTCTTGTTTCTCTTTGCTGCTGCCATGCTGAACCACTTTTTCCAAGCATAAGCTCTCAATATCGCCTCCAACAAGCTCCATCCACATCTTTGCCCTCAAAGCCTGTTCATCTTTCCCAACACCCCTATAAGGCCTCTACACTCTTTTTTCCCCCTCAGCTTTTCTTTGTGCCTGCATTCCTTTCCTGTTTGCCCTGTGCTGCAGGGAATCCGTCCAAGGGCCTGGGCCAGAACACAGACTTGCTGGTGAAGTGGCCTTTCCTTTCCTGCAATTAGGCTTTGGATTGTGTTAAAAACGGGTCAGGTATCCAGGGCTCTGACAGGTGCAAGGTCTGGCTGTGTTTGTGGACAAACAGCTGTGGTCTTGCAGGACCAGCATGGCTTTTCTGTGGCCATGCTGGAGTCTTCTTGTGGCTAGGACCCTGCCTGGCTGGGGCTAGAGCACTGTGGTGCTGAGCTTCAAGATGTGGGCCCTTCTACTCTGTGAGGCACTCAGGCATCCATCAGTCTGATCAGCCCACACAGCTGCTAAACTGGGTCCCTGCCTGTGTTTTCCTCTTGAGCGTGACTGTCTGTTTGTTAAATAATGTAGCAACACGAGGTTCCTTGAACTCAATTTATCTTCCCATGTAGCCACGGGAACAGCCGGCAAGGTGGTGATGCTGGGCTTGCCATCAGATCTGCTGCAAGGCTCTGGGTTATCCTTTAAACCTGGGCAATGTCGAGGATGATAGGGTGTTTGGAGGAAGACAAGGGGTTTGGGAGCAGCCAGATGTGACAAAGGGGAGCAATTGCACCCAAAAGATGCTCCCTGTGCTGCCTGCAGTACATGTTTCATGGGAAGAAACTAAGGACAAGTGCAAGTAGTTCAAAATCGTTCAAGCCTGTGCCTATTTCCAGTACAGAAGTATCTTGAATCAAACCTGATTTCCTCCTTTATACCATAAAATGACTGGCTCCAAGCAGCTGAGGAGAACCCACCCTTACAGTCCTGCATTCCCTGTCCTTCCTCAAGTACATTCTCTCACCCAGGTCGTGGATATGGAGGAGAGGGTGCGTGGGTGGCCAGCACAGCATTGCTCCTTTGACTCAAATGCTTTATTTTACCTGGAAAGGGACGAAACTATGTGACAGAAACCAGTGCTTAGGTGATATCACCAAATGTGTGTCGTATGTGTTGCCTGAGAGTCAGTTGAGCAACACAGCGATGTGGACAGAAAGTGCCCCATCCTGCGTAGTGAGGACTCTGCCATGTCATTTCCCCCAGGGCTGCACTTAAATGTTACCACAGAAGGGACTTTCTCTGTTGCTATTGGAGGCAGAGAGGACATTCTGTGGGATTTTTGCAGTCTATAGGACCTTTCTCTGTGTCTGCCATTCCTGATCTTTCTCTGTGTCTTCCATTCCTGATCTGCTGCTTGGTTGAATCCTGTTTAATTTTCAGCTCATATTTCAAGATTTCAGAGCTGTTTCTGTGACCTCTCTTGACATTTTCAGATTGTGCTGTTTACTGTGTTTTCAGGTCAGTGCTGCAGGTGGGAACACTTGAGATCGAAGGTAGCTCCCTTATCTCCCTCCATTCATGGTCACAGAGCAGCATTTTTTACTTTCATTCATATTTGGTATTTTGCTTCTGACATCTCTCCAGCTCAAACCACAGGCCTACACCCCAATCATATTTAATTTTCAATAGAGCTGTTGAGGAGATTGAATCTGTACCAGGATATTGCAATGAGCCAACGTTTTACTTTAATGAGTGTTTGGGATGTTTGCATTAGACTTTATGGTTGCATGAAATATGGTTTCTGAAGTACAAAATAGCCAATGATCTTGGGGAGCATCCATGCTTCTGACCATTCTAGGAAGTTTTATCCCAAAAGCCAATCATCCTTCGAAGCATCTACCCTGGGCGGGTGAAAAGACAGACCTTTATTTTCTTCTCCAAAACTGCTTCTAAAGCAGGAAATGTCCACACCTCCTTCAGACTTGATCTCAATGTTCTTCACGGCACATATGTGTAATCTTAGCTGCTGCTGCTCCTCCTCTTTGCATCTTTTTTTATTCCCTCCCATTTAAGTAGCTCTATGATCTGAACCTTATCCCTAACATACTTGACCTTATTTTTCAGAAGATTATTCACAGACATCCCCGGTGTTTTTCATGGCATGTGTGGAGCCCTTGGGCTAAAACCTGTCTCCTGGTTTATTCCTGCCACCCAGGGAAAGGAGAATATGTTTGAGTGATTGTCATGGTTTAACCCCAGCTGGCAACTCAGCCCCACGCAGCCGCTCACTCCCTCCCCACCAGTGGGATGCAGGAGAGATTCGGAAAAGTAAAAGTGAGAAAAGCCGTGGGTTGAGATAAAGACAGTTTAATAAGTAAAGCAAGAGCCGTGTGTGCAAGCAAGGCAAAACAAGGAATTCATCCACTGCTCTCCATGGCAGGCAGGTGCTCCAGGAAGGCAGGGCTCCATCAGGTATAATGGTGACTTGGGAAGACAAAGTCAGAATGTCCCCCCTTCTTCCTCCTCCCCCAGCTTTATGTGCTGAGGGTGATGCCATATGGTCTGGGACATCCCTGGGGTCAGTTGGGATCAGCTGTCCTGGCTGTGTGCCCCCCAACTCCTTGTGCCCCCAAACCCCTCAGTGGTGAGGGCGAGGAGCAGGAAAGGCCCTGGCTCTGTGTGAGCTCTGCTCAGGGATAACTCAAACACCTCTGTGTTATCAACCCTGCTCCTGCACAAAGCCAAACCCAGCCCCACACCAGCTGCTGAGAAGGAAATTAAGCCTGCCCCAGCCAAGCTCAGCACGGTGATGTAGAGAAAACAGACGCTCAGGCGCTAGTGAGAGGAATGGGCTTTACTGAATGAGGAGGTGGTGAGCAAAGGCCAGCTTTGATGCAAGCATCCATCAGCAGAGATCCATGAGCCTGTGGAAGCGTTCAGCAGCCTGTGAACAGTTAGCAGGCTTCATATTCTCACCTCTCTGTGTCTGACATCAGCAGCAAGACAAAAATATATGCTCCTTACAGCAAGACATGGTTCTTTTGGCATTTCTTGAGCTTATTTGCTTTCCTCAGTGTAAGAAAATAACACACAAAGTAGTTCTGTGACGGAGTGTTTCCTAAATGGATGTAGCCTGGCAAACTGCAGCTATTAATTTTCTTTAGATAAGCTGGTATCAGAGTACCTGGGTTTGAAACCTGGCACTTCTCTTCTGCATCTTTGAAAGCTCTCTCAAATAGTGCCTGCGCCAGGAGTTGCTGCCAGAGTAGTTTGGGGAGATTAAGTTGTGTAGTGGAGATAAACACCTATTGGAGGTGAGGAGGTCAGAAAAGCATCTTCAGAGATAAGGCTGTTTGGCAAAGCCTTCTCCTCCCAGAGAGGAGGAGTGTCCACTGTGCCAGTACCATGCTGTGCCCCATGAAGTCTTGGGGCTGCAGCCAGCAGCCCTGGCAAGGCTCGGGGGGATCCACCCCATCCTGCCCTTGATCCCAGCATTGCAAGGAGCCAGGGAAGAGCAGCGCTGTGTTTGCCCTCAGCTCACACTGCTGAAGGCACTGTGGCTCTGTTCACCTCATCGCTGAGCTGGGAGCTTTAGTCCTGCATTTCCTGCGCAGCCTCCCTCTGCTTCGCAAAGATTCCATGGGAAAGGGCAGCTGTGCTCAGGGACAGCTGAGGGTAAACTTGTCTCCTCACGTAAGACTGGGCTGCCTTTACACTGTGTTTTACCCTGCTTATTTCTTTTTATTCCCCATGCAGATTTTACTCAGTACTGAAGCTGGGTGGATTAGCTGCATCTGCCTGTGACCGGTGTGGTAAGACATACATATTTTCAGCTTCAGAATCCCAAGGCAGAAATCAGCCCCTTGGGATGCTGGTCACCCTAGCACATCTGTGAGACGGGACTCCCTGAACTTTAGGAAGGAGGCCAGAATCCACAGCAAGACTCTTGTTTGTGGGCAGGCCCTGGGTTGTCAGCTACAGGGACAGATCTGCCCAGGGATGTGGAAATTTATTGTGTGTTAGCAGGCTCCTGGCAGCTCCTTGTGCTGGGCTATGGGCACTTTGTGCTGGGAGCCACTTTCCCCTTCCAGGGGCTTTGCTTTGCAACAGGGAGGTCCTTTCCCTTGCCGAGGATGTCCCTGGACCCAAAGCCTGCTCTCCTTGCCTTGAAAACAAGGAGCTAATTGTTTTTTCCCCTGACAACTCTTCCCTGCTGCCTCCCCGGGCAGCACGGAGGTGGAGCGAGCTTTGCCCTGGCAGCAGCCAGGCCTGGGTGAAACATTCTGCCAGTTCACAATCTGGAAACACCATTAAAACAGAGGGTGTTTGGGAAGGGCAGAAGGCTGAGGAGGAGGCATTCCGTCGTGGGAGGATCAGAGGCTCCCAGTGCTCTGTGAGATGTGTGCCTGGCTTCTGCGGCAGCAGGGAAAGAACCTGAGGCAATGAGCAGTGCCCTCATTCCTGTAAAAATGTACTGGAATAGCTCAGAGGGCATGGGAGCATCACAGTGGTGGATCCAGGGATAGCTGAGGTCAGCCCCTAGCTCTGTAATGCCTGCAGAGTCCCTGGGCTTTTCTACGCCTCGAAAAATACTGAAAGCTGGAATTGCGCTCACCCCCTCAAACAGAAAGGGCTAAAAATTTGGCAAATGAAAATGCATCTGTTGGAGAAGTCTTGGGAGAACCTGCCAGGTAGAGCTGGTGCTGTGGGACTTTGCTCCAGTGACCTGAGAAACCTAGAGAGACAGCTTTTCTGGGAAAGCAAGTTCGAGGCAATCATGCTGCTTCTGACGTGAATCTTGCTCTGCTTTCAGCCTTTTTTAGCAGGCTGGACATCCCAGAAATAGAGGGTGTTGTAATTTCTGCGAAAAAAGACACCTGACTTGAGGAAAGATTAGTTTGCCAGTGTGGGAAAAACTTCATCTAAAGCATGCCCTGAAATCCTAAACAGAGACAAAAGGCAACCCCAGAGCCAGTGAAGCTCACCTGGTTTCTCTGCTTCTGGGGTGACTTGTTTCTTCCAGACTCCTGGTGCTTAGCAGACAGCTTGGAGGGGTTCAGCTGTACCTGGGGTCTGAGCATCTTCTAGGTATGAACCTTGATTAGCAGCTGCAAAAATGTTGGTGCCCTCAAGCATGGGGATGACAGGATGGCAGATGGGATTGCTTGGGATGATTCTGTAGACTGGCTAAGGTGGTTGCAGCTCAGTTTGTCCACGTAAAGGTCTTTGGAGTCTTTTGGTCTTCCTCACTTCTGTCCAGTATGGTGCTATGGAACCATCACTTGGCAGTGGAGCTGTTGAGGGTGCAGGACAATTTCTCTGCAATTCTCTTAACCAGTTCTCCAAAGCAGATTTTGGAGGTGGAGTGCGTTTTCAACAATATTTCTGTAAAATCCCTGGAAGAGCTTATGTTTGTACCACTATAAAAGTGAGTCTTGCTCACTGAACTGGCGTGGGTTCTGCTACAAGGCCTGTTCTTGCTGCTGCAGATTGCATGTGCACAATGTTTGCTGAGATCACTGACCTGAAGCTCCTCCAGTAGAGATTAGACTCAAATTATTACAGAACAATCTGATTGTGATGCTAATGTAATGCCTGGAAGATCAAACCTCTGTGTCCTCTCCACAGATACCAGTTTTTCTGAGATAAACACCTTTTATAACCCCTCTGATAGGTTTCTGAGCTGTTGTTCAAACAGGAAGGTGCTTTCTAGCAATCTCCTCCAGTGCACTTCTGTCCCCTGTGGTGTCATGGAGTTCATTCTGCTCTGTTTCACTTATATCTTTCCTTAAAGACCAGAAGATCCTTTAAAGTGCCTTAAACAGGCCTTCTTCAGGAGGCTGTGGAAAGTCATGAGTTTGTGCACCAGCTTTTTCTCTGATGGAAGGTGTTTTTCCAAAGAGGAGCTCGTTTCTCACCACCCCTCACCTCCATTGCAAGGTCTCCCATTAGGACCAGAAGAGCCAGGCACCAAAAGCCTGTCTTACCTTCCCTCACTCCAGACAGGACCATCCCCATGGCTTCAGCAGGGCAGGAAGCCTTTGCAGGTAAAATGTGAGTGCAATTGCCAGCTGAGCACCACAGATGCCCAGAGGTGAAACCATGAGGCTCTTTCCTGGGCTCATGTGGGGTCTAGGTCAAAGCTGGGCAGGGAGTGCCTCTCCCATTCCCACCAGGTGTGACTTGAGCCCAGCTTGGGAGTCAGGATTTGAAGTGTCAGAGAGCAGTCCCTCTCCACAGCGTATCCTCTGCTGCTCCTGAAAAGGCAAAGCCATGAGCAATCTTCCATATCAGTCTGGGCTCGCTGAGGGGCCAGGAGTCTCTGACATGGCGTGGGAGGCAGCTGGGAGTGTGCTGTGGCTGGAGAGAGGGTGGAGGAATGTACTGGCCCTTTCCAAGTGCCATGGTCCAGCAGGAACTTGGCCTGAATTTCCTTCCCCCTCCCATCTCTCCTATGTGAACAATTCCTGGGGGCTGAGGGCAGAGATGGGTCCTCCCAGCACATGGCCTGATACTCCCCATGGATTATTGGCTGCTGTTTCAGGTCAGCTGTGCTAGGCAGAGATGAGAAGCAGCTTGGGGATGCCAGAAGCTGAGCTCTGCTTGCCTGGAGGACTCCAGGGAGGCTGGATGTATGTGATCCTGGTGGGTCTGGGGCAAACCTGTGCCCTTTTTCCCCCAGGCATCCCTGTCCAGTGCTCTGCATGAGAAGAGGTTCCACTGGCACTGAGTTCTGCGGGACCAGGTGTTCTGTGGGGCAGTGCCTGCTGGTCAGGGGCTGGATGCAAAGGACTTGGAGATGGGCTGTCTTATTCCCTCTTTGGAAGAAAAAGTCGTGACTTTTTGCGTGTTTCTCATGACCAGGTGCTGAGCCCTGATCCAGGGCTGGGGTGCACTGAACATTTACAGCACCTCTATAGCTTTTGAAGATAAGGGCACATTAGTATTTTATTGCTCCCTTTCTTCCATCGAGGCATTGTCCAGAGCAAGAAGAGGAGAGGGAAAGGACTCATTTCCTTATGGCAGGGGAGTAGTCACTGCAGCCTGGCCCTCCGGTGAAGGGCTGCAAGGCTCCCCACTCCACCACGCTGTGCTGCGGGGCAAGGGTTTGAGATGCAGCGAGCTCTTCCCCATCCAGCCCTCTTCCCACTCCTGCTTTCCCCCTGGCTGCATCCCACTCTTGTCCTGAATTTGACCATGCTCCCCTGTGCCTTTCCTGCAGGGAATCCTGGGGCACCCTCAGCTCTTCCCACGGAGCTGGTGAGGGGCCAGAGGCCATCTGAGGGGCTGGCTCTGTGCAGTGCTGGCTGGCTCAGCTCCACCTCTTCACTCACGCTTGCCATGGGCAGAGCTGCCCCCGGGGCAGTCTGGGATCCTGTTCTCTCTGTCCTTAGGCTGGGCCACATCCAGGCTGTCCTCAAGGACCTGGTTTATCAATAATGAGGAACATGGCTATTGCGTGAGGCTGAGATAACCAGTGCCACCACATCCATGCACCCAGTGTCCTCCCCTCCCCTTCCCCATTTTTCCCAAGTGGAAATTCTGTGTCAACCTGCCTTGCCCTGGAGCCAAGTTTCACATCTTTGGGTGCATTCACATTGAAGGTCAGGAAAGCCAGAGGGGAGAAATGTTCTTCCTGAGCCCACCCACTGCTTTATGCAGGGGCTCCCCTGGGGCAGAGCTGGTGGCATGGGGGCCCGGGGAAAGGCTTGTCCCTGTTCCAGTGTGATGGGTGTTTCTGCCCGAGCTCTGAGCTCTGCCTGCCTTTGCCGGTGCCAGCTGCCTTTCTCTTTCTGAGGGAAGCTTCCCTTCTGCTCCTTGAATTAAAGCATTAATAAACCCAGCTCCAATCAAGCTCTGAACTGAGCGTTTCAAATGCCCCTTTGTTTAATTAGCACAGCCTCTGCCTGCAGACAGGGGTGGGAGGCGAGGGGCAAGGACCCAGTGCCCAGGAATTCCTCCTCTTTAAGGTGTGACCTTTTGTACCAACCGTTTTCTCTCCCACTCTCTCCACCAGCTGCTGAGAAACAAAACATTTATGGCCAAAGGACCCTCAGAACTTGCAGCATCTCCTGGGGGGCTGCAGCCAGCAGTTAATCCTCTTGCATGTCCCAGGGCTCTCATTTCCCCAGGACAGGATTAAATAACTCAGCTGGTCCAGGGTTGAGGCTGTGCTTTGTCCCTTGGCCATAGAAATGTGGTCACTGGCCTTTGCCTCCCTGGTCCCCTCCAGTGAGTGTCACCCTAGGGATGGGTCCCTGTGTGGCTCCTTGCTCTCTGAGGAGGGGAGAAAGCATGACCCAACATTATCAGGAGCATGTTAACCCCACAGCAAACATGATTTCACCGGTGCAAGGGTGACAGTGGTGACGTTTGAGTGGGGAACATGGTGCCTTCCTCTCCATGACTTAATCTAAATTGCTTTATGAGGAGTCAGCAGGTAGATCAAGGGCTCCTGCTCCCTGGGGGATAGGGAGCCAGGGTGAGGGCGTCCCTGGGGGACCCTGTGCTGTGGCATGGCAGAGCAGGGGTTCTCTCATGTGGGGCAGGGGTACAACAGATGGATGAAAATGTACTTGCTCCTTGGTGGGCTGTGGGGCTGGGCTGCCTGCACCGCCTCTCCTCCTGTCATGCCCTGGCACATGCCCAGCATCCCCCAGTGCCACCAGCAGCCTGTGTGAAAGTCATGCTGATGCTCCTGTGCAGGGCTGCAGCCGTGCAGCCTGTCCCTCCACAGCTTTGGCTCCTGCCTGCCCCTCCCTTGCAGCTTTCCAGTATCACTGGTGGCATTTTTCCTCCCAAAACGGCACCTTCAAGGACTTCACTCTGCAGCTGTGTTGGGCTGTTCAGCCTCCACCACAGACAGCAGCTGCCTCTGGTCCTTGGGACCGTGTTTGTCCCGGGAGTGCCAGTGCTCCCTGGGATGGGGATGTGGGAATGCCAGGGCTCCCCAGCACCTGGGGACTTGGATGTGCCTCACACAGGGGCAATGAATCCCCCTGTCTCGTCACACCTGCACTCCTAGGAGCAAGGAGGGCTGGGGGACAGAGGGAAGGTGTTTGCCTCTGTTAGCCCACAGGGAGCTCTGCTTGCCCCTGGGTGCGTGGCAACCTCTCAGCGTGGTGCCCAGGGACAAACTGTGCCAGGGAGTGGCCCCTCCTCCCCCTCAGCAGTGCCCCTGCCTGCCTGGGCTCCCGGGGAGCAAAGCCATGAGCTGTGGAGTGGGGAAGGCAAGCCAGAGCAAGGGCCAGGGGCACCTTTCACATCTTGGCCCCCACCACAGCCCCCCTGCTGGCCCCTACGTGCCAGACAAAAGCTCGGATACAGTCTGGCTAGAAAGACATATTTATTGCAACATCGGTTTGCAACCAGCACTCAACCCCCCCAGCAGAGACTCCAGACCCACACACATGCCCTTGACCCTGCTGGAATGCCTCCATGGCCAGTGGGCTGGTCCCTGGGGCCACAAGCCCACTCCCCCTGTCCAGGTAGGTTCATTGGGGCTGCAGGCTGGGGTCCTGCTGTGCCAGAGGCTGCTTGTGAGCTGGCAGCATGTAGTAGGGAACAGAGGCCAGATTCAGGGTCCTTCATCAATGTAAGCCACCAGCTGGGCTCTCCAAGCAGTCACAAGGCTCTCAGAATCCCAGGGAGAGAGTGGGGTCAACCCCCCCAAGCATGTGAGAGGGCTGAGCACAGGCGATGCTGCCGTGTCCTCTGCTCTTACCGCGTTCCCTTGGTGCCAGCCCGGATGCTGTGGGGAGCCGGGAGAGGTGCCAGCCTGGTTCCCGCCTGCAGCCACTACACATATCCTGTCAGGTTGTAGGAATTGACTTCACTCTTGGTCTTCTGCACCTGGCTGACAGAGGGCCGGGGGCTCTTGCTCGCCAGCAGCTGGGGCTGGTAGGCACTGGAGTAGGCGGTCGTTGGGTCCCTGGCAGGGCAGGAGGTGCAGAGGATGAAGCCACCGATGAGGGAGAGGAGGGAGGAGATGATGCCCAGGTAAAGAGCCTCCCCGAGCTCGAACTTCATGCTGTCGGGGATGACAGGGTTGCGGAAATCCCGCAGCACCACGTGGATGTTCCACACCAGTGGGATGAAGCACAGCAGCCCCCCAAGCACGAAGACTACGCCACCTGCCACCGCCACCCGATCCTTGCCTGGTGTGCCCTGGCTGAAGACAGTGCACCTCATGCCCACGATGGTGAGCAGGCAGGCGAGGGAGGACACGGCACAGGAGCTCACCATGAGGGCTTGGGCCGCCTGGATGTCAGCAGGCAGGTTGAGCAGGGAGCTGTAGATGTCACACTGGGTGATGCCCGTGCTGTAGGTGGCACACTCCATCCACAGCCCCTTGGTGAAGCTGACGGCTGTCACGATACTGGAGCCGATGTAGGAGCTGGTCTTCCAGCTGGGCAGCAGCGTGGCCGTCAGCGTGCCAATGTAGCCCAGGAAAGCCATGGTGTAGCCCAGCAGCTGGAGCCCCATGGACACCATGGTGGGGCTGGCTGTCACCTACCCAGGACTTGCAGCTTCTTGCCCAGGTCCCTCCTGTGTGATCACGTTCCCATGGCCCTGCGAGAGGCTCCGCTCAAAGCGCTGCAGCTCCACCCTGCTCCCGGGGGTGCTGGTTTTGTGCGGGGTGGGAGCCGTGGGGAGGTTACCTGCGAGAGTGGAAAGCAATCCCTCCCCGATTAACGATTGACCCAAGCCCGTGGAGGAGCGCCAAGTGCCCTTTCACCTCCGCTATCTCCCCAGCCAGGCTCCAGAGGCAGAGCAGCACTGCCCAGGAAGGACGCCAAAGCCCTCCCCTGCACTGATGCCGTGGGCAGGGATGGAGAGCCAGCTGCTGGTGAGGGGAAAGTGCCCGATGCTTTCCTGCAGGTTCCTTATTTTCTGTGATACTGAGGAAACCAAAAGGCTGTGGTGGCACTATCTTGTTTGGGAGACTCCTTGCTGGAGGAGACTTCAGGTAGGGAACCTGAAGCTCCCTGAGCTGAGGAAAGGGCGTGGCACCTCACCCCCATCTGCATGGGGCTCATCATCTGCAGGCACCCACGACCCCCTCCGAGCTGCTGAGACTCCTTTGGGCACAATGGGATGTGCCCACCTGAGGCTGAACCATGGGTATCAGCCTTTCTGCACTGCTGGGGACAATGGAGAGAAATGCATGTGGCAGTGACACCTGCATCTGCAAGAGAGCCTGGAGGCCCACGGAAAGCAGAATTACATCAGGGCTGGCATTTTCTTCAGGATGCTTCCTGGAAGCACCCCAGCCAAGCAGGGTGACCTGTCCTGTGGAGGGGTGAGCAGTTTGGGGTGCAACTCATGCTGGGTTTTTCTGCCGGTGCCACCTTCCACCCACAGCCCTGCACATGCGGGGGCGGGGGGGGGGGGTTGGCAGAGGTGGTGGAGAGGGTTGGTTTGTTTTCCCTCTGCTTTGTTTCAAAATTCCTCCTCCTGTGGTACCTTGCGAAACCGGACTGAACCTGGGCACCGCGGCCAGTGGCCTCCCTCACCCTGGGAACGCTCCTGGCTGAGCATGCTGCCACCACCCAGGGCCTTCCCTCTGCTCCCGTCCCCCCCCGCTGCCACCTCAAATGCTTGGCACCAAAGTTTCCCAACTTTCTGTCTCCTCTCCTGTGCCCTAAACAAGTCCTCCCACACCATCTCAGTTGCTGGAAGAGAAACACCTGGGGTGCTCAGGATGCCGGCAGAAAGGCATGGGAGGGAGCCCTGTGGTACTTACGGAGGTCGCTGGAGGTGCAGGCTGCAACCCAGGGTGCCTGCAGCTGGGAGTCACCCAGGACTGGAGGTGGCTGCTCAGGGCAGGGTGAACAGCCAGGGCCCCAGCCCAGGGGATCAGGGGCTGCAGTTGTTCAGCTACAGCTTTGCACAATCCACCTGCAAATCTCCGCCTGGATCAGAGGCTTATTGCAGATCAGAATTAAACCCTTTGGGTGTTGGGAAGGACTGGGGAACTGGGATGCCTCACTTTGCTTGTTGTCTATAAATTATCACGGTAGGTTCACCTAACTGGTTCAGGTTTGAGGCTTTCTGTCACCCTGCTGGACAGCCTTAGTGACTGGCAGGTGACTGTGCCACCATCCGTGTGTCTGCTCTAGGCTGTGCTGCCCATGTTCGGGTTGGAGGGGCAGTGAAACACCAGCAGGCTGAGCTCCCCACTCCTCAGAGCCAGCCTGGGCTTTTGGTTTACTCTTCCTGGCCCTGCTTGTCCTCCACGGGGTTTGTTGTTGTAAGACTACTGGCCCAAATGAGGAGCAAATGGGGAAGGTAATGGGAGCTGTGCTGGCCCCGTGCCCCCTCCTGCTCACCGGCTGCCACAGATGGAGAGGGGCAGGGAGGGCCCCTGGTGACAAATTGTGCTCAGAGCTGAGCAGGTCTGGCCAGCGTTTGGACAGTGGTGTTTGGATGCTGATAGCAGAGCTACAGCAGGGACCATTTGCTATTTTCTTTCCTTGTCCCAAACTGAAACTCTCCCAGGAGCAGGAGGTGACTGGTCTGCCAGTGGCACTTTGTCTTGAGAGCTTGGGCAGGAGCAGTGGGCAGGGATGGGATGCACGGCAGTGCTGGGGACAGGAGAGGGGGAACATCAGCCTTGCACCCTTGTATCGAGAAGCTTTTCTGTACCTCCTGGTGTGGTCCACATCTCAAAAACGCAAAGCAGAGGGCAGAGAGCGCTGGCAAGTGTATGCTCTCCCATCTGTGGAAATGGGATCTGGCAGCTCCCTGGGGTGATGGCTGCCTGAGCAAGACAATTGCTTTGCCAGTGCCTGGGGTCCATCCCTGCCACGTGTCTTCCCTCCCTGTCCTCTCCTGAGCCTCTCTGGAGTCACCACCTGCCTCCTGGTTGCTCTGTGCTTGCCACCACTGTAGCCCATCACACTGTCCCCAACATGCCCATTAAGCTGTCCCTATCCCAAGCCCACCACACAGTCCCCTCCCAAGCACATTGCACTGTCCCAGTCCCATACCCATTATGGTGCCCCACCACTCCCCATCTCTTCCCCATCTCCCCCCCCTTCTGCAAATAGCTACAAAGAGCATTTAATCATCCTTGTTAATTGTCTCTATCTTCCCCTGTTCCCCCCCGGGGATTTTCTCACAAATGGTGTCCAACTTTTCCCTTTTGTGTTTTGCTTTTCCACCAGAGATCGCAGCCCCTCCGCCCCCAACCTCCCCCCAGCCCTCTGTTTACACAACTGGGACAAATTTCACACCGCAGGGACCACTGTCCCCACATCCCCAACCCCTCGCTCTCCTGCCCCAAAGAATTTGTGAGTCACCAACGAGGCAGAGCTATAAATGTGACCCCACCAAGGGTCTGCAGGGTCAGAAGGGACAGTGACGCCTGCCACCATGCAAGTTGCTGCCTGTTGCCTGACTGCCCACGGGCTTCAGGTGCCTGTGGCCAGTGCCTGCCCAGCCCGGGGGCTGGAGCAAGGGGCAAGGTACTGGGTGCTGCGCAGGCTGGGGGGAGCGGGGCCGGCAGGGGGGTGTGGAAGGTGGGATGGGGAGGCTCCAGCTGGGTTTGGGTGAAGGCTGCGGTGCTGGGGACCTCTCTGATCCCAGCAGCCATGGGTGGGACAGAGAGTGCTGGCACCCGTGGCAGGAGCTGTTTGGGTGGGCGAGGCTGTGGGGCTGCGGTGGTGGGGGGAACATGGCAAAGAGGATCGGGCCAGGGCGAGCGGCTGTGGCGCTGAACCTGCTTTCTCACCTAGGACCCTTCCTCTTTGGAGACCGTGGCTACCCCGAGCCCAGGAGGGACCTGGGACGCGGCGGGAGGAGATGGACCCTGTGAGTTTGGCACTCCCTACTGTGTCTGTCCCCATGCCCATGAGGCTGGGGCCCTTGTTGACAACAACCCAGCTTCTTGCCCCAAAGTCCGTCACCCCAGAGTCCTTTGCCCCAGCACTGTTGCAGTGCCGTACCCACCTTCCCTGGAGCTTCACCCCGCACCGCAGCCTCCCGGGCAGGGCCAGGCTGAACCTCGGGGGGACACGGCCAGAACAGCCCCCCCACGGGAGCCTGAAAGGGTCGCCTGTTCCCAGGCCGGGCGGGCATTCCTCAGGGGGTTAGTGGGATGCCTGGGCACCAGCTCTTGAGCACGGGGGAGAGATTACACTGGCAAAAAGCCTGTCGGGAGGGTGGGGGTTAGATGCCAGCTTCCTTGCTGTGGTGTGAGTAGCTCAACTCAGGGGCAGGGGAGGGGGGAGATGCCGTGTCTGTGGGGCACCAGCACGGGGCACCCTGGCTGCCATCCCGTGTGCCCTGCTGAGAGGGGCAGCAGGAGCCCAGTACCACCCGGCTGTGTCTCCTCAGGCTCGGGCTCGGGCAGCGGAGAGGGACGGCGGTCCTGGTAAAGCGCTGGCGTTCTTCCAGCACCCGGTCAGGTACGTGCCCTGGCGCCGGGGCCCCGGGCGGGCGGGAGCGGCGGGCGGGGGCTCAACCCGGCTTTCCCCACACAGGCTCCTCTGGCCCAAGTCCAAGGCCTTTGACCACCTGTACAGCGTGGGGGAGAAGCTGCTGGAGAACTTCCCGGTGCAGGCCACCCTCTCCTTTTATGAGGACTCGAGCAGCGAGGAGGAGGAGGAGGAAGAGGAGGAGGTGGAGGTGGAGGAGGAAGAAGAAGAAGAAGAGAGGAACGATGAAGAAGAGGAGGCGGCAGGGGATGTGACCGCGGGACATCCGCGGCATGCTGACAGCCCTGGCCCCAGCAGGCCAGCATGAAGCAGCAGGCGGGGGCAGGCAGACAAGGCTGCGTGCGGCAGCGAGACCAGACCCGCCCGGGGCTCCGGCCAACTCCCGGGGCCGCGCCCGCGCTCCGCGGGACCACGGCAGGACTCAGGACTACGACTCCCAGCGGCCACTGCGGCACCGCCCGGCAGCCGCAGCCTGCTCTGATTGGCTGGCAGTCCGACCGCGAGCTGGGGGCGGAGCGCGTGGCCTCGCCTACTTCCCCTCCCCGCGTTCCTATTGCAGGAGGGAGGCGGTGCGCGCGGGCTTCGGGGGGGCGCGATTGGTCGAGGGGTAGGAGGGGGCGTGACAGAGGCGGGGCTTCCCCTCCCCTGCCCATCGGCGGGAGGGAGCGGCTGCGGCGGGCGCGGGGCCGCCATGAGGTACCGGCGGGAGCGGGGTGCGGCAGCGGGGAGCGAGGGGGGGAAAGCGGAGCTATGGGACCGCGGCTGGGGGGCTGGAGCCGGAAGGAAGGGGCTGGGCCGGTGGAGGGGGGAACCGGCAGCCGTGGGGCTGGGGCGGCGTGTCTGGGCGCGCGGGGAAGAGCAGAGCGGCGGAGACGAGGGGAACGTGTCGGTGGGGCGGGGAGTGGGGCTGGAAAAGCCCCGCGCAGCCGGACGGGTGGGCTGGTGGACCCTGTTATGGGGTGACAAGTGACATGGGGGTCCCTGTTGTAGGGTGATAGGTGAGCTGGGGGACCCTGCTGTGGGGTGACAAGTGACATGGGGATCCCTATTGTAGGGTGACAGGTGAGCTGGTGGTCCCTGCTATGGGGTGACAGGTGAGCTGGGGGTCTTGGCTGTGCGGTGGCAGGTAGGCTTGAGGGCTCTGCCATGGGGTGGCACTGAAAGCTGAGGGGGGACTGGCAAGCTCCCGCACACCTGGGCAGGTGGGCTGGGGGTCCCTGCTGCAGGGTGACAGATGAGCTGGGGGGTCCCTGCCGTGGGGTGGCTCTGGAAGCTGAGCCCAGTGGGAATAATTTGGAGTTGGGTTTGGGCACAGAGGGGCCGGGCTGGGGGCTGCCGGAGCAGCGTGAGGACCAGCCAAGGATTAGGATAGGGAGCAGGATAGGTCTGGGCTGAAGGCTGTTTTGGGAGTGCGAGGCTTCCTGCGGGAATCCCTCGGTCCCTGTGGAGCGTAGCTGGTGTAGCCTCTTCTCGCTGTGGATCTTGGCACGGAAAACCCCCAATATTGCTGGGATCCAGCTGAGCCGCTGGCACCGCGGCTACGTGATGCTGGCACAGTCGGCATCCTCCCTGCACGCCGTGGCGCGTCACTGGGGTCTGTGGATCCCCCGACCCATACCTGCGCCCCCCCAGCCTGTCGGGGAGGCGCCACCTCCCATTGTGGCCCCCCAGGTCCCCTTGGGGTCTGCGGGGGGCTGGCCCCACGCACGCGCCGTGTTTTCCCGGCACGATTTCCTCCTTTGGCATCAGTGACGGGAGCGGGGGCGGAGATGGGGGGAGCCTGGGGGAGACACAAATGTGCGACTGCAGCATCCTCACTCCCATGGCTGCATCCCTCGCGCCTCCTCACGGTTGCCTTAGCAACCTCCTATCGATGGGGTATTTATAGAGGATGGGAAGCTGGAGAGGGGGGCTTAGGAGTGGGTGGGCGTCTGCTAGGTCAGCCTCTAGCTTCAGGCTTCTGTCAGCCTGTGTGGGGGCAGGAGGGATGCTGCTCCCCTTGGCGTCAGCGTGTGCGGGGCTCCAGCTTTTCCTGCTCACTGGAGCCAGGGGAGGCGGCCAGGAATTTGCATGTGGAAATAAAAATAAGCATCTGGGGCGTCTGCTGTTCTCACTGGCATTGCTTGTGCTTCTAGGCTTATGTACACCTCCCTGATTGTGGCACTGGGTGCATTGACACAGATACTTGGAAGAAAGTAAAAGACTGTGAATTAAATTAAACATTACATTTGTTGCCTGGTGTATGACGTGGGAATATCTTTATTTCTGTGTCTTTGTTCTCCTGTCCATCAGAGGGAGAGAATGCCTGTAACAACGAGGGTTTGTGTGGAAACTGTGGCATGTTCTCTGTGCTGTGCTTTCTTTTATCGTGGGGCTTTGGGTCTCTTTGTAAAAACTGATGACAGCAGAAGTGGGTCAGGTGGTCCCTGCTCAGAGCCTGTGGGGGAATGCAATGATCCAGAGCCCTCTCACAACCCCCAGAAAGGCTCAGAACAGTGGGGTTGGGCTGTGGGGCACAGGAGGCAGCAGATCCCTCCTGTACTTCTGGTGCTCTGCTGCCTTCCCTCATTCTTGCTTCAACTCTAGTCTGAGGTTTGCAATCTGAGCATCACAAACTGTTGGGAAGGAGCTTCTTTTTCCCTCTGGACACAGCTCTAGGCTTACTTGCCCTCTTGCAATTTATGGTGTAGGAAACTTGGAAAGCACAGGAAGCCTGATGTTGTCAGGGAGAGGTGCTCCATTTACTGGAAGGTGGCTTTTGGGAGGTGTGCTGGTGCACAGCATCAGCCCTTCTGTGTGCCTGAGTGCCTGCATGTGAAAGGAGAACTGTGTTTCCAGCCCTGCTGACCCTGTGAATGGCTCTGTGCTGTCCCTGACCTCACTCCATCAGAGCAGATCCAAATGCTTTTGGAATAACTGGATATCTAAAGTCCTGGACCTGAGACCAGCATGTGGTTTAGTTCCTGCTGTTTCTAACCACACTTGCTCCTTCATCCACAATAAATCACTGTAGGAGCTGGGCGGTCCTGTCCCCTCTGTCTCCTGACAGAGTTGTGGCTTTGCCACAGCAAGTGTCACATGCAGCAATAGTCAGCCCAGGGTGGTCTGATTCGTGGGGCATTGAGCACAGGGAGTAGACAAAGCATGGAAAACAAGCAGAAATCTTCTGCTTCTGCAGGGCTTTGTGTAACTTCTGTGGCATTTTGTTTAGTTTAATTTTGCTTTTGAGGGACAAAAGGTGCTTTTCCAGCTGGAGAGCTGTTGTCCCGGGTGTGCAGGGAGCTCTGTCACTCTTGCTGCTGCCCTTAGCTTGGCCCAACAACCAGATTGTGGGTAGGAGTTGCAGAAGTGAGAACTGGCGCTGCCGTGAAGTTGCTCTAAATAGGATGATTGCTTCACCTGTATCCATCAATCTCCTATGGAGGGAAGAGCACCAGGCTGTTCCCAGCAGTCTCTGGCATGCAGGTTGTCTTGCCTGCTGGTGAGAAATAGGGTCTATCCTTCATCCATTCTTGCTTTGCTGATCTGCGAGGGCTCTGCTCCTCCCTGGGACCTGCCCCAGCACTCTGGGAGCCAAGGGTACCCTGAGCCCCTCCAGCCCCTCTCCAAAGAGTGGGGACGCAGCTGGAATCCTTGGCTCTCTGCAGGGGCACTGCTTGGCTGGGATCTGTTGGGTATCCACTGCTCAGCACCCTGCTTTCTGCATGAATATGACCCTGGGTGATGGAGGTTTGGGCTTTGAGGGGTTGGAAATTCAAGCTGTCAGTGACTCTCCTGTTTTCTTCCCTGCAGGTAGGCAGGAGCCCCCCGTTGGCCAAGTGAGGCAGCATGGCAAGTAAGTGCTCCCCAGGCAAGACGGAGAGGTGGCGGTGGTGTTGGAGAGAAGGGGGATGTTTGACAGCCACCTCTCAAGAAAGGGGTGCCTGTGCTTTTTGGGGGGTGTTATCCTCTGTGGGGAGCAGCTGCCATCGGCTGTTAGCCCTGGCTGAGGTCTGAGGTCTGGCCTGACTTGTGCTTCTCTCTCCCCTCTGCAAGGTGGGAGTCGAGAGGAGGTGCTGAAGGTCTGATCTCTCTGGGACTACCCGGAGGCCGCAGGATTTCTGTCTCTGTGTGGTGCTTGCTGTGCAGGATGGGTCTCCCCAGGGCTCTCTGGGCTGCCTGTCTGTGCTGACATCTCCCATCAACAGTGCTCCTCATGGCCCATGACTGGCACCCTGCCAGCGCCCATCTTAGGGTCCACACTGCCCTGTGGGGCTGGTGGCACTGGGGCTCTGTGTTCTGTGGACGAGCAGCTGCTGAGCTCAGCCCCACCCGGGGCAGTGCTGGGCCAGCGCTAAAGATGGGCTGAAACTGGTGAGGGTGCAGAGGGGTGTGTGGTCTGTCCAGAGCTGGGCTCAAGCCTCCTTCCTCGCTCTCCTGGGCAGCCTGCGTGGAGGCTGTGTGCCCGGGTGTGATGGGAGCGTGAGGAGGACGGCAGGAGTGAACGGGGAGATGCAGAGATCGGTCTGGGATCTTGGGATTTGCTCGGAGTGTTGCCAGAGCCAGCTGTGAAGGTGGAGGCAGTAGCCACGCTGGGGAGGAGGACCCCAGGGATGACAGGTATGCCTTGTTTCATTATCTGTGCTGTGCTCGGTGTGGGAGGGAGCAGAGATCTTCAGGCAGTGTTTTTAAAAGGCGGCTTTAATCATCAGTTAATTAGGAGGGTGCCCAGCTGGGTCCCTGTCTTCCTCCACTGCTGCCTTTTCTCTGTCCCAGAGCTCAGATGCTGGCTCACCAACATTTCTTGGTGATGGAAGGAGTCCCCTGTGGTGGCAGTGTCCCCTGCCATGCAGTCCCCTTCATGGTGACCCTGATGGACAGGTTCTCCACCCCATCTGCCCTGGCAGCCCTGGCTGTCCCTCTGCAGGTATAGCCACAGTCCTTCCCCAGCAAAGCAGCCCCAGAGTGTCCCCCCAAGCAGAGCAGCTGAGATGTGGGGTGGTGTCCATGAGGGGCCAGCAGCACCCCAGGAAACCCAGCAAGGATGAGGTGAACCCAGCCCTTGCTCCTGCTTCCCCTGCCTAAAGCTCTGATCTTTCCTGAGCACCGGTTCTCCAGCTGGTGTGGGGAGGCTTGGAGAGGCACAGGGGATCAGCACTGAGGCTGCTGGGCATTGGTAGGTCCCCTCTGCCCTGGGGTTTGGGGACAGCACCTGCTGGGCTATCTGCTCTTCATGTCAGTTGGGGATCCAGTTGGACATGAGAGGCTCATTTCCTGAAGGGCAGTGGTTTTCCTGCTCTGGTCCCCAGCCACTGGGAGCTCTCTGCACTTTCAGGGGTGGGAACAGTGACTTAGTTTCTGCTCTCCTGCCATTTCTATGTCCCTGAGGTAAATTGCATGTGGGGAGAGACACACACCTCTATCACAGCATGCTTGCAGTTGGGACAGCGCTTGTGATACCTGCCTGCCTGTGTGTCTGTTTTTATTTCCTACCATAGTGGCCAGCTCAGCATGGCAAAGCAGGGAAGGGGTCAAGTGACTGCTTTCTGCAGGGATGGAAAACTCTGGCAGTGACATCTGCAGCTGAGCTTGTTGCTTCAAGATGTGCTGAGGAAGTTGAAATCTGAGTCTCAGGCTCAAGCGCCAAGGAGGGGAGAGTTGATACCACGGTCTGATCAAGGTGGGAGGCAAAGGAGGTGAGACCAGACTTCTCCAGCAAAGTACGGGACATTTGCAGAATGAATGGTGTCTTTGTAAAATTTCATCTTCTTCTGGAAAGGCTCAAGAGAAGGTCAGCCTGCCAGCCTGTTCCCTCTCCAGCCAGCATAGCCCTCCTCAACTGTGAAAGCCAAAGCAAGCTGATCCCTGCCCTTCTGCAAGATGCCTTCTGTGCTTCTTGAAAATGCTTTCTCGGTTGTCCTTGTAAAAAAAAAAAAAAAAAATGGTTTGCATAATAAAGTCGATTCTGAGGGAAGATCCGTGACTCACATCATTCATGCTGCTCTTCATTCACACCTCAGTGGTTCAGCCCTCTGCGAATGCTCTCACAGAAGCAAGGCATTAATAAATCACGAGGGGGAAATGCACCTACACAGCACAAAAGGATCTCAGTGCCTCCAAGCCCAGGATGGTGTAGCACAGTGGTAGTTGTTTCTTACGCCATGATCTTGTCCCTGTCAGTATTTCCAAATACTCTTACAAATATCTTGCTGAATTGTTTTAGCAGCAGGATACATGGAAGGTAAAGCCAAAGGAAACTTGCCTTTCTCCCTGGCAAAAGGCTCCTAAAGAAAGAAGGTGGCTTTTCACTGATTGTTTTGCTTGATCTTCACCAAGCTCCTTGTGGAGCCAGTATTTTGTTAGTGCCAAGTTGGTCAGATGGGAGATTCTGTCCCCCTGCCTCCTTTGGTGCTGCTGCTGTGTGAATGGGTTCACCTTGTGGATCCTATAGAAGACTGAGCCTGAGGGTGAAGGAGGTAAATAGGTTTCTGTGGATCACCCAGCTAAACTGATTCATCTCCCCAAGGGAAGCAGCAGGATTTTGTGGCTTAGTGGGAAGAGCTGGAACCAGCTTACGGCTGAGTGTGTTGAACTGTGTTGTGGAAACACTCATTCATGAAATGCATGTTTGGATCCTGGAAGGATCATGTTTTGTGTGAAGTTTCTGCTCTCTGAGCTGCAGCTTCTTTGCCTCCTGTGCTGCTACAGGTCCTGTCAGGTGCTTGCCTCCTGCACCCCATGGAGGTGTCCCTCCTGCAGGATGTGGGGGAGAGGCTTTCATGTCTCTCTTGCAGGCAGGAAGGTGCTGTTCCTGCTCCCTCTGGCTTCAGGACTGCATGCTCTGTGGGAGGACTTGAGCAGTCTTCCAGGCTGTGGGAGCAGAGGGGAGTTTGTGAGGCCTCTGCATCAAAACACAGTGGGGATGAGAATATGGTGCCACGTGAGGAGATGTTGCTCAGGTCCCTGACTTGTGACCCCCTGCACTGTCCCTGTGTTTTGGGGATGTTTGCCCTTGTTTTCCTGGGCCTGGGAGAAGAGACAGTGGTTTCTCTAGGGCCTGAACAGAGTCCTGGACACCATCTGAGCTTGCATGACCCCTCAGCAGCTAGCAGCAGGGACACCGGTTTCCAGCAGGCTGTCGTGTGTTGAGCTGTGTGCTGTGAGTCCCTCTCGGTGCTGGCCCTGTGTCCTGGCAGAGCTGTGTCCCACCCCGTGGGGTCTTGCTCTCCTGGTGGGATCTCCCTTGCCCTGCAAAAAAGGGGCAGAAATGTGAAATCCAGCAAGGGCAAGAGGTTGAAAACAGGTATTTTTTGAACCTCCTGTCTCTTCCTCAGTTGCCCTGTGTGGCTGCAGCTGCTGCTTCTGATGTCTCTAGCACCTGAGCCCTGATGGAAGGGCTCCTGGTGCCACAGGTCTCTGGGCAGACCCCAAGAGTCCTGTGCCTCTCTGGGGGTCTTACCTGCTGTCCTACCCGATTGTAGCGCTGGGTTTTTGGTGTTGGGGATGCATGTAGCACCAGGAAGCCAGGTGGGAAAGCCTGGCTGGGCGGATGACAGGTGTGGGGTTGTCCCTGCTCAGCATGTCTCTGCCTTGTGTGTTGCAGTGTTCTTGGGGGCCAGGAATGCCCACTCGCTCCTGAAACGCTTTCCCAGAGCCAATGGCTTCCTGGAGGAGATCCGGCAGGGCACCATCGAGCGGGAGTGCATCGAGGAGGTCTGCAGCTATGAGGAGGTCAAGGAGGTGTTTGAGAACAAGGAGAAGACGGTGCGTTTGTCTTGCCCTGCTCCCCAGTGCACGTGTGAGGGCTCATGCCTCAGCAAGCTGCAGACAGAAGGAAAGCACAGGGGGAACAGCTTCTCCTGTTCCCTTTGTCCTCTTCTGTCTGCAGGCAGCATGTTGTGGCCTCATTTCCCAGCATGGCTTTCCCTTTCCAGGCAATGGCCTTGCCTTGGTTTTGCCAGGACACCCCGCCCACAGCTGCAGGTCGAGCTGGTGCTCCCATGGCATGTGTGGCAAATCTGTGCTGTTGCCCATGATTCCAGGTTGGGGTTGGTGTGGACTAAATTTTTCCCTGCTTGGTGTGGGGGCTGTTGAGGGACAGTCCCATGACCTTTAGTGTTTGTTCCCGCAGCGCCTCAGGTGAAAGGGGTGGGGGACATCCAAAAAGCTGCCCCTTTTGTGGGCCTGGGGAGGGCAGTGATTATTGCTGCTGGTGGCCAGGGGGTACTTCTCCCACCTGCAGCACATGATGGCTGTTTCTCTGTTCCTGCCGCAGATGGAGTTTTGGAAAGGCTACACCAGCTCTGTGTACTCTGTCAAGGACCCAGGGCACAGCACGGAGCGCTCTGACGCTATGTACGTGGTGGTGCCCCTCTTGGGAGTGGCTCTTCTCATAGTCATCGCCCTCTTCATCATCTGGAGGTGCCAGCTGCAAAAGGCCACCCGCCACCGCCCTTCCTACGCCCAGAACCGTTACCTGGCCAGCCGGACGGGCCGCAGCCTCCCCAGGGTCATGGTGTACCGGGAGCGGTCGCAGAGCCAAGGGGAGACCCAGTACCAGCGGGAAGCCAGCAACCGGGGAGCTGGGGATGGCAGAGCCGGGGGCACCCCCCAGCCAGACAGCACCCTCTGCCCACCAGAGCATTCTGTCTCTGTCCTCTCCAGACTGTCCAGTGCCACCCCTCCACCTTCCTATGAGGAGGTGACGGGCCATCCGGAGAGCAGCAGTGGTGAGGAGACCAGCGTCTCCTACAGTGACCCTCCGCCCAAGTACGAGGAGATTGTGGCCACGGCCCCTGCTGCAGGCAAATAGCGGGTCTGCCT
>VZTX01027907.1:203-10847 GCA_013400915.1 Pardalotus punctatus
CCCTCACCTGCCATGGTGAAGGGGTGCCAGCTCCCCCCTCACCTGCCATGGTGAAGGGGTGCCAGCTCTCACCGCTCACCTGCCATGGTGAAGGGGTGCCAGCTCCCACCCCTCACCTGCCATCACGGGGGTGCAGTGAGGGCCCCTCAGGCCCACCTGCAAATCCAATCCCTCAGGCCCACCTGCAAATCCAATCACGGTTTGCAGAGGCCTAGGGATTAAAAAATATCAACTGTAATATTTCCGCTTAGTGCAAATATGTTTTAAGCAAGTGAAATACAAAACCTCGTGTGTGCTCACAGAACTTCCAAAACCAAAGGGACAGCTCACTTCACCTCATTATTCCCGGTTTTTCTCAGATAACCAGGTGTTCTCTAGAAGTTCCTGCCTTTTGCATGGACTTTGATAAACTGACTTTTCCCTTGAGCCAAATAATTTGATTCAGTAGATGACGCTGCCCAAACTACTCCATCAGGTGCATTTATCACAACTTAGCTGAAGTCACTTTAGTTTTCAGCAGGAAGCACATTCAAATGGAGTTGAAGGAATAGCATGAATTTTACACGGACATTTTGGGAGGTTTACTAAAGTTCTTGTCACTCTAACTGGGGTTGTTTTAATTCCCAGCCAAATTAAGCTCAAATTCACAAATTTGGCAGCTCCAGCTCTCTGGGGAGTTAGGCAGTGACTTGTGCACTGTGAGGCCAGGCAGGAGCAAATGGAGATGTAGCTGAAAAAAAATCACGAGGAATCTACAGGATGCCCGAGGAATATTTTCTGTTCCCCTGAAGCACAATCTTTTTCCTTGGGATTTCTTATGATGTTGCAGTAAAACTTTCATGACTCAAATCAAGAGCTATTAATGGATGTGAAACGGAATTTCTTGGTTGTCAGTAGGTTGGAAAAGAGCTACTGTTTTGCACCTGGCTGCAACAGTTCTCAATTTCACAAATATTAAAGAGCTAAGATCACGCATGAAGAATGGATTGAGCTGCCTGGATATGGACCAAAGGTTGCATGCTCTGTCTGGCACACCTGCAAAGGGTTCTCCTTCTCCATCGCTGCCAGAGGAAAAGTTCTAAATCACACAGAAAAAAATCATTTTTCTGAGCCAGGAAAAATGGGTGTCACAAATCTACTCTTCAGAACAGTGCAAACCAGGTATAAAAAAAAAGCAACTAGCCTGGGATTGGCATAAAAACACGGAACTGTGCACTGGGGCACGATGGTTTGGGGGCTGTGGATCTGCATCAGGAGGATGCAGCACGCCTGGCCTGGCCCCTGCTCTGCCGGCAGCTCCCTGGCCTCGGGAGATCGGCACTAATTGGTCTCTCCCCGCAGGGCCTTGTGCAAGAGGAATAGCAATTGCTGCACGCAGAGAATAAAGCCCATTTCCATCTCTCCTCAGGCTGATGGTGCTGGGGAAGGCGCTGCCTTCATATGGCACAGCTCTGCCACACTGAAATGAGAAATTCCCAGCTCCCCCGTGGCAGGGAAGGCATTTGTTCAGTGCTTTTCCACCCCCAAAACATGGCTTTCCTTTGTATCCATAAAAAAGCCAACTAATATACTCCTTCCAATTAAGCTGTGATATGAACTGCACTTTGAAAGTTCTTAATCCATTCTCTGGTTCATTAACTCAGAAAATTTCATCCCCATGGTTAGCCCTATCAGAGAGGATGGAATGCCTGGCACCAATTAGTTCTAATAACGAGCTAAGTTGTGCATAGATTTCGAAGCCTGTCATTAGTATGAGAAAATAGGACAGCTCCTCTCAGAATAGAATATCTTACTGGACGTTCCTTTAATTTGTCTTTGCTTAACGACTCCTCCCGCAGACAAACGAACTAATTGATTTGATGAGTTACAGACGCCTGCTGTGTGGCACCTCCCCTGCTGCCGAGCGAGGAGCTGCAGCCAAAAAATATTGACAATATTGCTCTGAGATTGTGCTTTCCTGCTTGCTCACGATCCATGCTTTAAGGAGGCAAACACACATGCCCTGTTAGCGCCCTCGGTTTGTTTGGATGCTGATTTTCTTCCAGGGATTCAGCTGGGTATTGGTAAAATGTCTTAGAGACTGTGGGTGCCTCCCAGGTCAGGAGCCTCCCTTGTGGAGGGAGGGAGAAGCTCTTGGATCTGGGGAATCTGAGGAGTGTGAGGGCAAACCAGAGCCTTGCTCTGCTGTGCCAGCAGGCAGCTGGGGGCTCTTTCCAGCTCTGCTCTTTCAAGGCCCACTTAAAATAATATCAAAAGAAACAGAGGCAGATGATAGCAGATACAAGATACATTTCATCTTATGTTACAGCCTCTTAAAGGAAAGGGTAAGGTTAGTGGTCACCTCTAAAGAGATGGACATTAAATAGCTGGTTCCTAAACCTGCCACCCCTTGTAACAGAATCTTCCTGTTGTTTTATACAGGACTTTTGGTACTGCCACAGTATTAAATAGTCACTAAAGAACCTGAGGAGGCAAAGAAAGGATTTCTCTGTGTCTTCCTCACTTCTTAAAAAAGATAGAAACATGTCAGTTGTGCTGTTACTGCTTTGAGCTAAACCAGAAGTATTCATTTGCTATGAGGAGGGAGACACACCATGAAAATTAAACCATAACTTATTTCCTCAGAGATGTTTGCATGCTGCCAGCATGCCTTAAAACCCTGCCTCTTTCTGCAGCCCAGGACAGCACTGAGTGTTCTCCACAGTGGGGAGAGAGACAGAGAATGGGAGGGAGGGAGGGAGGTGCAGTGAGGGCAGCACGGCCCTGCTTCCCCAGGGAGCTGGGGCAGGCAGCAGCGTGACTCCTGCATGAAACCTGATGTGAGCACGAGTATCTCATTTCCCAGAGTCACGGGATCACAGGGTGACAGAATGGTTTGGGTGTAAGTCAGAGGGGTGCATGCTTGGACACTGAGCTTTCCATACCTCTTAGACGACTGCCTGCAGGTGAACCCAGGTGAAAATCCTAATCTCGAGGTGACCTGGTATCGGGTTCATTGGGAGGCATCATTTTTCATGCACCTCCTTCACCTTGGAGCAGTCTCCAAGGCTGGAAACGTGGCAGCTGGCAAGCTGTGCGATTGTCTGTCACTGCCAGGGAAAATATAAATGATGGCAGTCGCTTTAGCATTTCGATTTCGTAGGTGCTGGCAAACACTCCACGGCATGAGCTGCTGCATGCAAGTGATGACCTTCAGGAATGCTGGCGTCTCCCAGTGGTGAAGAAGCAGGAGCATGAATCAGCAGAAGGGAGCAGGGAAGGAAAAAAAAAAGATAGTTAAAAAGGAGCCTGCTGCTAGCAGTAAGTTAAAAAAATTCTCCTGGTCCTCCAGCCAGATTTATTAGCAGTGACCTTGGCACTTGCAGAGGCCCCTGTGCAAAAGCCAGGCCCACGCTTGCAGATTTAGTGCACAGTCAGGGCCTTGGCCAGCCCAGTCACCGCATATCACCCTTTCTGTAATTTAGATTTTAAATCTAAAAGGAAACAAACCCATTCTTCCAGTCTAAGCACAAACAGCCTGCAAGTGAGGCTCTGAAAGGCAGGCAGAGAGCCCTGGGCTCCAGCTCTGCACAGACACCTGTAGGACCAAATTTGGAGGAAGCAGCACCACAGCAGGGACTTCTTGGAGGTCCTTGGTTAAACTGAGGCATCAGCTGTCCACCCAGGGACCATGCACATGGTGCCAGGCCACGGGACGCATTTTCTGCAGCCTCTGGTTGGAAGCAGAGCTCCCTCCCAGCTGCCAGGCGAGACCCAGACAGTGCTGCAGCCCCCTCCCAACAGAGCCCAGTGCCCACAGGTTGCCAGATGTCTTTCAGTCCCACCAAGGTGCAGCTCATGCCCATCAGCCGTGGCCCTGAGCACCACCTGGGCTACAAAGCAGCTCTGAGCCCAGCACTGAGCTTGGCTGTGCAATTCTGTTTAGTTCCAGTCACGGCTCTCTGCCTGCTGGGAGACCCTGCCACATCATCAGGACCGTTCTGACCCCCAGCATCGGTGCTGCCCTTGCCCCTTATCCAGTCCCATGACAGGAAAGTGGGATTGTGCCTGGCACAAACGTGATGTGGTCGCAGT
The DNA here is from genome assembly GCA_013400915.1 of Pardalotus punctatus. Classification (NCBI taxonomy): domain Eukaryota; kingdom Metazoa; phylum Chordata; class Aves; order Passeriformes; family Pardalotidae; genus Pardalotus; species Pardalotus punctatus. Next base: position 4,278 of record VZTX01027907.1, read on the forward strand.
TTCTTCAGAGGGTCTGGTTGTCCCCAGCAAGAGCCTTCTCATTGTGACAGACATCAGGTGAACCCCCAGTACAGCCCAGACTGGCTGCTGCCATGTCCCTGCGGGCTCCAGGGACCCCGGGCCTCACCTGTGCTCTTTGCACATTAATTTCCCTTTTCCTCTCGAGCTTTCTTTCTCCTTGGCCAGCGGCTGCTCTGCTGCCTTTGCTTGGATTTTCCAGCAGAGGGAGATGCAGCCTCACCAAAACCATCCTTCTTGCCCGAAGTTTTTAAATGTGTCCTCACCTTCATCCTCACCCTCCCCCTGGGCTGGGCTCCCTGCACAGCACAGCCCCCTGGCCTGGCAGTGCCAGCACCCACACCCCAGCCTTCCCCCGGCCCATGGGCATCGCAGGGTCCAGTGCATCTTCCTCGCTATTGCTCGGGGATGTTTTCAGCACTGAGCTGTTCACGAGAGGTGGACAACAGGAACAGCAATGTCCCGTGTGAGCCCCAGCCTGCCTGGTGGGAACATCCCTGGGGGTTTTTCCCAGTGTTGTCAGAGATATCACTCTCTGGTGCCCACACTCTCACCTTGTGGTGAGGGAGCGTCCAACTTGCTCCACATGCAAGGGGCAAGTCCCAGGTGATGCCTTTGCCCTTGGGGGGGAAGAAGCAACACATCTCCAGGTATAAACAACTTCCCACGAGCCCAGTCAGCTGAGCTGCACTGATCCACACCAGCCAAATGCACGACCTGGGGAGAGTCCTGACCTGAGCAGGGGAACTTCATGTCTGTCAGTGCTGAAACCAGGAGCAGAAGAGAGCACTCAGCCCACTCTGCTGTCTCTCTTGCATTGGATTTTGGGTCCTCTGGTTGTCTGTATTGTCCTTTGTCATCTCCTCTGGAAGTCACATTCCCTGTTGGCATTTCATGGAGCAGGGCCATCTCAGGGAGCTGGGCACCTCACACCATCATGTCAGAGCTGTGCTTCAAGGTTATTTCCTATCAAATGCTCTTTCTTCCAGCCATCCAGTTATTTTCTCCTTGGCCAAATCATCTGAAAATAGTCTGCAGCCATCCTAGCTCTTCCTGCTTTGTATGCATGAGCAGGAAAGGGAATTTAGGATTTTGCTGTAATGCCATACACAAAAGCCTGCTGGAGAGCATCACTTTGATTAGCTCTTATTGTACACCCAAGAAAACAGAAAGGAATAAGAATAAGGGAGAGCCCAGCATGTGGCTGCTGTGCCTTGCTGCTTCAAGGCTGCTCAGAAAATCTGCCTGGTTGCTCAGGGCCCTCATCAGCAGCATATTTGTGCATATCCCAGTAATGGGCTGGGGTTTATCCTCTTAATAATGAGGGAAAGAAGGGCAGGAGCACTGTAATGATTTGCTCACTAGCACATCCCAAAACTTGGGCTCTGGCAATGAAGCAGCCCTGTGCCCAAGGCCTCCCCTTCCCTGGGTCACCTGCAGGCAAGTGAACCTTTCCAACACCTCAGTTCACCACACAGGGCACAGCAAAGCTTCCCAGCTGCAAACAAGGCATCCCAGCTCCTGCAAGTCCGAGATGGAAAACTTCTATTTAGGTCTGGGAATTAAATTAGCAATAGGGATGAAAAAGAAGAAAAATATCTCACATCCAAGCACACATCTTTGGCAGAATTTATGATTGGAAAAAAGTATTGTGATGTGAACTTTGCAGACAGCTCTGATGAGTGATGGAATGGACCAAACTCCTCATTCTAAACACCCTAAACTTTCAGGATTTGGTGAAGATCCAGATTTTAAATTTCCATTGGGGCCTTTCTCATTAAAACCGGCCGCAGAAGGATCTTGTTTCCCTACAGAAGCTGTACCAGATATTAATTTGCCCCTTCTCCCTCTGTGTACTGGCCACTCCCTCTTTATCCTTTCTCAGTTTACGTGAGGTTTTTGTCACAAGGCACTGACCAACCAAGCAGTCCTGGTTCTCCTTAGACATAGGGCACTGCAGTCCTGGAAAACAGAATTTAGTACATGTGTCTGCATATGGACTTTTTAAATAAACCTAATCCCAAATAAAGCTCATCTGAAGCTGTGGGCACTCAAATCGTGTTTAAAAACACGAGAACCAGGAGAGACAGAATGCAATCAATGCTTCCCTGCTTCCCACCCAGCCAGGCAAGCACCAGTCATGAGACTCACACAGCTTAAATCCCACTGTTACACTTTCCCACCAGACAAATCCTACTTTATTAAACCAAAGTGCAAGGGAATTAGCAAAACCGCCCGTTTTCCTTCACACTATAGTATATATAAGTAACCTAATCCATACTCCAAAGCTCCCACCGCTCTCAAAAGCTCTCAGCTGGGAATTCCCGTCAGCAGCTCGCAGTCTCCCTCCTGTCAGCTCGGGATTACCTTTCCCTAACAGGGCACGGGTAGGAGAAAAACACGTGGGCACCTGCCAGACTCATCCCTGCGGCTCCCCTTGCATGGTGACCCCGCAGGGATGGCGATGGGGCAAGGGGCTACACACCACACTAATTAGTGCTCAGCTTTGCTCATTAAAGAGGCTCCTTTGGCTGACCTGACCACATACTTCCCATTGTTTCCTTGGGTCCCATGGCTGCTGGGTCTGCTCGGCGGTGCGGGGAGGAGAGGGATTGATGAGCCAGGGAGGGATCCCCATGCCCTGCCTGTCACCCCGCCTGGCAGGGGCGGCCCAGAACTCTGCTGAGAGAGAAAGGAGGTGCGAGGCAGCGAGGCCGGCGTTTCATTTCCATGAGATAAGCACCTCCGTGTAGCAATAGGAATCAGGGGTAATTGGCAGGGCTGGGAGGACGGAGCCTTTTGTTACACAAGGCTTAATGGGCCTCTTCGGAGGGAGCAGGAACCAGCGAACATTGCAGCCTGGAATAGCGATGTGTTACATCCCATTTCTCAGGAGGGAGGAAGGAAGGAAGGACACGTGAAAAGAAAATAGCAGTAAATGATCCCACTTCATCATTTTTTTTCCTGTAACCCTTCTGGCCTTACAAACAGGAACTTCATTTTAAACTAAAAATAAAGCCTGATGCGTGTGTCGCAGTTGCAGATGGGTGTTTCCAAGTGCGCCGCTGGGGCTCAGCCCTGTTCTATATGTAGCCTGGGCTGGGCACCCTAGGAAAGTGCCTGGCTTTGCATTTGCTATATTTACATATCATCAGTTATCAGGAGAACAGGATGTCCCAGGGGATCTGAAATAGGATATACCACACTCCAGCTCCTGGTCAGTTCAGCCACAGGCCAGGCCTGTAGGGCTGATCCTGTTTGCCTGTCTGCCCTGGCTCCGGGACTGCTGGCGGTGCCCGGTGGGTGTTAGCCATCCCCAGCCTGGCTGGCACGCGGGCCGGGCTGCTGTGGCATCCCCAGCCTTCCTCCAGACACGTGTGGCTGCAGCAGAGAAGAGCTGGGGGGTGGAAAGCTCCTATTTCTACTACCCAATTTTTTATTGTGAAGGCAGAGGAGATTTATTCTGCCCTCCAAAAAATCACATCTGTGTTCTCCTCCACACATTGTTTTTTTTACACTAAAGCCCCAGCAGCCATCAGGAACCTTTCAGAACAGGGTGATGGAGCACAAACAAGCCATGTTCCAGGTGGAGCAGTGCCAGGGCAGGAGCAGAACCCCCGGCACAGCTTCCTGCAGACCCATGGAGGGTCTCAGCAGGGTGTGAAGCACAGCACCAGAGAGGGCAGGTGGGCAGATGGAGGGGTGTGTAGCCAGTTCCCTGCTGGGGAGGTTACACCTGGCACTGCAGACCCTGCAAGGCACGGGCTGTCCCGTCGGAAGCACACGGGATGCCCTGCCTACCTCACCACCTTGCATTTGAATGCCTTTCTCACACGCTGGGCGTAGCTGCCAAGTATTGTGCCTTCAGTACATCACTCCACCTTGATTTCAAACCACTTCAGCTTGTGTTTGGGAGTGGTTTCCAAGCATTCAGCTCACCCATATCTTATCCACACTGGTTTCCTTTATGAGCTGCACCCACTACAGGTCCAGAGCTTTAAATGCAAACCCAAACAAATATGTGGTAGCACTTCCCATTCCCACTGGACTGGCCTGGAGTGGGAGTGGAATGAGTCAGGAGTACCATAAAGGAAAGTGAAATAGATCCACCCTGAGCAGATGATAGGATCAGGGCAGATTAGTAGCCTTGGATCAGATTCAAGGGTCAGCATAAATCTTTAATCTTTGCAAAGTCCTCGAGCCTCCCTCCCCTCACTGTCTCACATGCACACACACCAGGCATGACTAAACAGCTCTCTGCGGGGATGGCAGACGCTTCAGAAACTCCCGGCTGGTTTTGGTTTGCAAAATACGACAATAAAGCTGCTCTCTGTTCTGTAGACGTGAGAACTTCCCTAGGCAGGCACCTCGCCACTGGATGCTGTGGGATGCTGCCAGGGACAGTGTCCCACTGCAGCCCCTGCTCCCACCAGCATCGTGGGCTCATCAGGGCCCCTCTGGTTTGCTCTGATCCCACAGTCAGGCTGCACCACACTCAGCTGCTTAAAGCACCAGGTGAGAGCCAAGGACAGTCCCCACCTTGTGCCTTACTAGGTGATGGCATGGTCTGCCAGCACGTCATTACCCGTTATTCCTCTATATTTGCTCCCCACTGACCCTGTGCTCAGTGACCATAATCTGGGTAGTTCCAGGTTTCACGTGGAGCTGCAAGTGCTTTGCCCAGGGGTGGTGGAAATGCCAGGCTACCCTGGGAGTGGGCTGTGTGGGAGCAGAGGGACTGGAGGAGAGGTGTGTGCCAGCTTTGCATTCCACTGATGCACTAAGGGAAAAGAAAGAAAAAAATATATATAGCAAGAAGGCCTGGCCTAGTTTTTGCTAGTTTTTGTTTCACTGTGCTGGGCCCAGGCTCGAAGGATGTGGTTTGGTGGTCAGCGCATAAGACAGCAAATGAAAAAAAAAAAATTCCTTTGATTAAATCCAGATCGGGTCTGTGCAAGCTCTTCCTGCGACCATCGGGAAATCACACGAGGGAAAACCCTGCCCACACTGCCTGTGGCTGGGCACCAAGGGATGTGACGCAGTCCTGTGGTGGCCCCATCCTGCTCGGTGGGGCACTTTGTCCCACGGAGCGAGGTGTCCCGTCCTGGCATCTGGAGGACTCAGTCCCCAGGAGGGCTCCAACACATCCACCTCACCATGCTGAAGGCTCCATATCAAGCTTTCTTGATAGATTTATAATGATTCAAGTCACTCACCACTGCTCTGCAGACAAAGGGCCAGGCAAGTTCTGTATAAGTGAATATTTATATATTCCCATAAACATTTTTAATGGGAAATTGCCTAATATACGTTATTAAAGGGAAAGCACGAACAGCTGGCCAAGGGCGCCTGGCAGAGCTGCTGACGGTGGATGTGCTGTTGCTGCTGCACCTCACAGCTCTAATTGTTTCAGGAATCCTTTGACTCATCTTCCAAGCGGCTCCAGGATCTGAACAGAGATCTCTGTCTTGCTGGTCTCCTTAAAAACACCTTTGCCTCGCTGCTGGGTTCAAAAAGCTCGTGCTGCAGATACCTCCTGACCTCAAGTGCCCAGGTGCTTGCTGGAGCCGGGCTGCAGGCGGAAAACCCCTCTGTGGTTCCTGCCTCACCTGCACACCGCAGCCGGGCTCGTGCTCCTCACACGTGCGGCACAGCCTGGCCCTGCCACAGCAGATGCCCGGCTGCTGCTGCAGGTACTGGGGACAAGGATGTGCCACCAGCCAGCCCTCACCCCAGCGAGGTCCTGGTCCAGCCCCACACCTGCCCCCTCGGCCAACAACTCCTTGCTTTCCCGGGGCTGCAGAGACAGTGAAAATCTGTCACGCTCTGAAGCGCAGGAAAGCTGTCCCTGGGCTCGTGGGCAGCACCGAGGAGTTGGGATACAGACCACGCAGGTCCTTGGCTTCCCCCGGGGACCAGAGATGTCACTGAGCGCTGCGGTGCCAGCCTGCTCTGTTACTATGGGGACAAGCACCACGGGGACGACAGGAATAAATGTATGAAAATCCCCAGCCGCTTCACTCCGAGGGTGGCAGTGGGATCACCAGGGTGCCGTAACCCGCCCCACGCCTGGCTCGGTGCTCTCCCACCCCTTGCGACACGCAGCCCGTTCCTATCTTTCCCCAATCTGCCAGGCTGCCAGCTCAGAGCTTACACAGCTGCGGTTACACGGGCCCGGAAACGCCCCGTGGTGGAGGCGGCGTGCCCGGTGTAGTGCCCGGTGCCGTGCCCGGTGCTGTGCCCGGTGCTGTGCCCTCTGCAGTGCCCGGTGCCGTGCCCGGTGCCGTGCCCGGTGCTGTGCCCGGTGCTCTGCCCGCTGCCCTGCCCGGTGCCGTGCCCGGTGCCGTGCCCGGTGCTGTGCCCGGTGCTGTGCCCTCTGCAGTGCCCGCTGCCCTGCCCGCTGCCCTGCCCGGTGCCGTGCCCGGTGTAGTGCCCGGTGCTCTGCCCGCTGCCCTGCCCGGTGCTGTGCCCTCTGCAGTGCCCGGTGCTCTGCCCGGTGCAGTGTCCGCTGCCCTGCCCGGTGCAGTGTCCGGTGCTCTGCCCGCTGCCCTG
>VZTX01027910.1:0-11361 GCA_013400915.1 Pardalotus punctatus
AGACACTCCTTTATTCCTTTCAAAGCCCTGTTGTTGCCTCCCTGGGAAGTGTCCCGGGCACCCATCCCACCCACTCGGCAAAATTCCTCTTTGCCCTGTGGCAGCCTCTGTAAGGGCAGATCTGAACACAAAGGCAAAAGGCTGAGTGTGCCGCCGGCCACCTCCAAAAGGAACCTTTTCCCAGTCCCACCCATCCTTTGTGACGCTGGCAGAGCAGCGGGACTCACCCTCGGCCTCCGGAGAGCCTCGCACTGCCCACTGCCGGGCGAGCGCAGCCCCGGCTCGGCCTTATCTGGGCACCCCAGGATGCAAAGAGCGGAGCCGCAGCAGAGCGAGCCATGAGGCTGCTCCGAGCCCTGCCAGGGCAGGACACGGCGGGCAGGCAGCGCAGCTCCTCGGGCTCTCCACTGCCGGAGCACCCCTCCCAGCGGCGCTTCCCAACACCTCGCCCGCTTTTGGCAGCCCACGGGTGAGTTTTGCTCCCTCTCTGAACCTGTTGAGCTGGAGACTGGGAAGGCGGGTGTGGCACGGCACAGGGAGAAGCCCCTTCGTTCGCATCAGAACGGCTGCGTTGATTGATCTGCCATGAATCTGATATATCCTTCTGTCAGGAAAATTAATCCACAAACGCCACAGGTGTATGTCCAAAAAGGAGACAGAGGAGTCCTGTAACTTTATTCATGAATAAAGGGAGAGGTCATGGGCATTTCCCATGGGGTCTCTCTCAGATTCGTAGAGGATGCAGCCTCTTTTATCCGAATTCCCGGCCGCAGGTTCCCTCTCTCTTTTCCCCATTGGCTGAGGTATTCGAGAGGTACAGATTTCCCGGAACGCCTAATTAATATACATCCCCCCCTAATACAGACATCTCCAATATGCCTTCCCCTTTTCTTCTTCTTCTGATGTCTCTGTTCTTGTAGTTTATTAATGCAGTTTTGGGTAAATCTAACTAGGGAAATTCCTATGGAAATCCTACCCATCTGTCTCTCAGTATCAAAGTTACCTTACCAGCAGACTCAGGTCTTATCCTTACCAGCCATTTGTTTGTAAAGACACTCCCTTATTCCTTTCACTTGCACAGGTTTTCCATTGGAAAGCACTTTCCGAATGGACCTGGTGTTCAGTCCTTGAGGAAGTTGGGTTTGAAGCGTGCATGACCTTGATTGCAGCTGTAACTTCCCCGAGCAGGTCCCGTAAAGACACAAAAATAAACCGGTGTGGGCTCAGGCGCCGCTGTTTGTGTGGAAATCAGGGAGTGCCCTGGGGTTATTCCCAAAAACAGGGTGGGTGCACCCCAAAGGCAAACCCCGCCGGCTCTCAGAGGAAAGCTGCGGAGCTGGGGATAGACAAGAGGATGGAGGTCTCTTTTGAATCCCCAGGGATTCCAGGAGCTGTGGGAATGCGGATTCAGTGGCAGCGGGGTTCGCCAGAGGACTGTGAGATGTGCGGTATTTGCCGGGGGTGCACGAACTGCAGTTTGTGGTGCAGCTCTGGAGAATCTAAAACTGAAATCAGTCTGGGCTCAAGGGCTGGGCAAACTGCGATCTGCAGGTGCTGGCACTTTTAATTAGTTTATTTATTTTTTAAAAATCCTTTTGGTAAACAAGGAGTTTTAGCCCTTGTTCGAGCTGAGCTCGAGCCCCTGCGGGGCCGGTGTTGTCCCTGAGCTGTCCCGGAGAGATCCCTTCGGTCACAGCAGGGGCTCCGGGGGTGTCATGTGCAAGGGATGTAGGGCTGCCAGCACCCCAGCAGGACCACTGCCCCTCTTTGGTGGCATTTACAGCAAAATCCCACTGCATTCCCAGCGCCCGTGTCTCACGGCCACCTCGAGGAGTTATCACAGGCATCCGGAGTAATCTCCCTTGTAGGCTCCCAGCCGTTCTCATCCTGCACTTGAAACACGGAAATTGCCCCGAGAAAAGAAATCTCTTCACAAGATGGGCCATCAAGGCAGCAGCCGCATCCCGGAATCATCCCACTCAGCAGGGTAATCTATTCAATGGCCGGGATTTATTTTTAACATTCGGCTCCGCAGTCCTTTTAACTCGAGCAGGGAAGGGAACATTGTGATAACAGCAGCCTCCAGGTCAAATGTGATGAGAATTCATAACTCGCCACACAGGGGTTTTGGAAAACCAACCAAGCAAACCAATTTCCCGGAATGAGCCGATGAAGACTCGTGTTTCTCTTCACAATGTCGTGCACAGAGCAGGGAGGTGTTGGAACGGCCCCTCATTCTGTGCCCACAATCTGCAAATAAAATGCCTCCCAGACTGTTTTAAATTTGAAGGACTTTGCTGGGCTGCTCGTAAAGACCTGAGACATCAGATCTGTCGGCCATCAAAGGAGAAATATGAATCCAGTAATGGGAATGTTCTGATGGTCCCAACTCTAATCAAAGCCAAGCCGGGGGTTTCTGCTTCAGGAGGGTGACATCGAGGTTCGAAAAGGAAGAGAGTGGCTGCAGCCCCTGGCTGGCACTGGAACAGCAGCTGGAATGGTGTAAAGGGGCATGGAGTGATAGGACACCGGGAATGGCTTTAACTGCCAGAGGTTCGATGGGATATTGGGAAGAAATTCCTCCCTGTGAGGATGATGAGGCCCTGGCACAGGGTGCCCAGAGAAGCTGTGGGTGCCCCTGGATCCCTGGGAGTGTTCCCAGCCAGGTTGGGCAGGGCTTGCAGCAGCCTGGGACAGTGGGAGGTGTCCCTGCCTGAAGGGTGCAGGAGCACCATGGGATCACCCATCTCACACTGGAAGGATGCCCCAGAGCTTCCCTGGCCCTGGAGTCTGAGAGCTGTGACCTCCCGTGGAAGGGGAGATGTGATAGATTGAGATGGGCTCTGTGGTCCCTTCCAACCCAAAAAAAACAAAACCAACCAGAAAAGCAACCTGAAAATCTGGCCAAGATGAAATTGGTGACGGAGCTGCCAGGGAACAACTTTTTCTTTGTTTTCTTTTCAAATTACTGGGATAAAACAACTGAACCTGCCTGAGAATGAGGCAGGTGGGGAAGGTGGGGGGAAATCTTGCAGATTGAGCATGGCAGTGTATTTTAATGTCAGTGCTGGTGTCTCCTGAGCCCTGTGGGGCTGGGCTGGGCAGTGGGCAGGTGTTGTTTCACCTGAGCAGCACGGGGCAGCGCAGCACTTATCTGCAACCTCGGGAATGTAGCCTTTCCAAACCACGGTTGTTTGCACTCCATTCCCTGTCTTCCGTTCAAATTCCATATCTGCAGGGAGGCCCTGGGTGCTGCCACTCACTGCAGAGTGCAGAGTGCTGGGACAGCGAGAAAAACTGGGAATATGATTGGAAAAATTAACATAGAATTATATGGAATCCCAGAATGGTTTGGGTTGGAGGGGAACTTAAAGCCCATCCAGTGCCACCCCTGCCATGGGCAGGGACACCTTCCACTGTCCCAGGCTGTTCCAACCTGGCCTTGGACACTGCCAGGGATCCAGGGGCAGCCACAGCTTTTCTGGGGAACCTGTGCCAGGGCCTGCCCACCCTGACAGGGAACAATTCCTTCCCAATATCCCGTGCTGTCCTGGGAACCCAGGATATGATGAGAAACCCTGTGCAGCTGGAATGGAAAACAACAAAATCTGTTATGCAGCACGGGAAGCAGCACTGATGGGAACAGTGACTGCTTTAATATTTAATTTGATGAGCTCCAGCTCTGAGAAATGGATCGGGAGCTGCCACAGCTCCAAGTGCAAGCTCAGCGCTGGCAGGGAATTTCCATGGGGTTTGCTCAGCTCCGGACTTATCTGTATTCTGGAAGGGTGACATGGAATGCGGCTCATTAATTATCCCAGCACACAGAGCTGTTTCCTCCCATTCCCTTCAATCAGTCAAGCTCTGGACACTTTCAGAACCTCTCAGACATTGGGTTGTCATTCCAGATGTGTCCCCTCTGCTGGACCCTGGCTCATGGTGCACTCAGGTGCAACCAGATGCTATTTCAGGAGGGATTTTCCTTGTGTCAAACAGACTGGTGCAGATAATTCCATCCTGCCTCTTGCCAGCAGGAACTCCCTGGGCTGTATGGCCCCAAATCCTGGTGGGACTGGGAGGGGGGAGCTGGGCCAGGCTCCAGATGGGTCTCACCAAACCTGTCCCTTCTTTATCCTTTTAGGTGGCTCCCACAGCTTTTCTGGGACTGAGGCTGAGCTGACAGCAGAGCTGGTTTTCCCCTGTGCTCCATTCTCCTGCCTCCAGAAATCCCTTTGCATGCTCCAGACGGTTTGGGTGTCCTCACCAGGGAGCTGGGCTTTGCCAGAGTCCAACCATCGCCGCCAGGGCAAGAAAAGGAGCTGGAAATGTAGATTTGTCAGGACTATAATCCAGGTGGGTCCTGATTCCTTCCTTGTATGAAACCATCCACTTTCTATCCTTACATCTGCTCCATCGCAAGGCTCCAGCCCTGCAGGACCCAAGTCCCTCAGATCCCTCAGGGCTGGAGTGTGAGCAGAAGGGATGGATTGGGAAAAGGCCTTTGGCACGCTGATGACCTGGGTGTGGGTGGCACACGCCAAGCTGTAACCACAGCCTCCCCCTGGGACACTCACAGCCCCTTGGACGCTTCATTCCATGGGCACATTTGGCTCCACAGATTCCCTGGGACAAGCACCTGTTGGAACGGCACTGCAGGGCTTGGGAACAGTTTCCTGCCCCAGGGGTGGCCTTGGGGGTCCTTGCCTTGGCTCTGTGACCCTTCTCACCTTGGTCTCCCTGGGTTCCTCCCTCTCTGCCAAGCCCCTCCCTGCACCACGGGACACAGCTGCCCATCCTTTCCCCAAGACCTCTCCTGGTTTCCCCTGCCTGGCTGGAGGTGAGGAGGTGCGGCCCCAGATCTTCATCCAACAGGGAAGAGTCCTCTGTACCCTTAGAAGGATTGTCACCAGGCTTGTCACCTCATACTGTCCAAAGCTGCATCCCTCCATTTCCCAGTCCTGCTGAGTAATGACTGACAGCTCCTTTTGCTGTTCCTTGTCTCTCCTCAGCATCCATGTCGGAGGCATGCCCCCAAACGCTCCAGGGAAGCAAGAATGTTGAGGAAAATCCAGATATGCCTCTGTTTCTGCTTCGTCTCGGGCATTTTGTACGAGATCTCCCTCTTGTCCGGCTGTGTCTTTTCCTACTTGCCCGTGGCCCAGCAGTACCTGACACCCGAGCAGGTGCTGAACCTTGGCAAAAGCATCATTTTCCTGGAGACCACGGAGCGCCTGGAGCCGCCCCCGCTGGTGTCGTGCTCCGTGGAATCCGCTGCCCGGATCTACCAGGACAGGCCCATCATCCTCTTCATGAGGGGACTCACAAATGAGACGGCCTTGGACTTGAACACCAGCTATGCAGCGTTCTCCCTCTTGTCTTCCATGAAGAATGTCTTCATTTTCCCTCTCCAGATGGAAACCGTCTTCCAGGAGACCCCTCTGCTCGAGTGGTACAACCAAGTGAGTGTTATAACAGGAGAAAAACAGGAAAATAGTTATAAACAGGGGTGGGGAAAGGCTTTAAAGGGAGTGAGGAATGCAGGACTGTGTGAAATCGGTGACTTTTATTGTTTTGGTTGGGAATAGGTTCATTTTGGCTGCGTTTTGCAATGTATTCATCTGTTTATGGAATACATGATCGGCATTTTCCCCCTTATCTGGAGAATTGGATTTTTTGGCAAAGGGAACATTGGTAAAAATAGATTGCAGACGTGTTTTGAGAAAACAGCCTTAATAATCTTCCCCAACAGAGGCTGGTTGAACAAAATGTGCTGCCTGAGCACTTGTTAGAGCTGCCTCACTCTGACGGAGCCCGTGGGAGATAAGAGATAGGGAAGAGATTTCAGGTTCTATAATAGCCATGGGCAAAGCCAAGGAGGGATCTGGAGAGCTCCACCCTGGAAAAAGTTCCTGGCAAACTGCCCTCAAGTATCTTTGGTCAAATTGCTTGGGCAAGGCAGGCAGATTTCCTCTGAACTCTTTCTTCTCCCAAGAAAAAACGACTCCAAATGCCAACAAATGCCGATGAAAAGCCTCCAGCCTGGTTCAAAGAGCTGGGAGGGATCCGGGAGTGTGTTAAGTGGGTTGTGTCCCACTGAAATAGCAGGGAATGACTCACGGTGGCGTTGGGTTAACACTGTAGGTGCCATCAAACCACCTGGGAAAGGCTCCTGCTTTCCTTCAGGCTAACAAACATCGCTCTGCTCCTGCTCCCTATCTTATCCCAATAAAATCCGATGGCTGGAGGCGGCAAAGGCTGTCAGCGCCATTTCCAGCCGTGCAGGTGCAGGTTTATGGCACCATTTGCATCCCTGTGGATGGATTGGATCCGTTCCCTGCCTGCAGCATCACTGTCTCACCTTTCCCACCCTGCAGGTGGTCCCGGAGCAGGAGAAGAACTGGGTGCACGTCAGCTCCGACGCCAGCAGACTGGCGCTCATCTGGAAGTACGGCGGCATCTACATGGACACGGACGTCATCTCCATCCGGCCCATCCCCCAGCAGAGCTTCCTGGCGGCACAGAAGTCGCGCTTCTCCAGCAACGGGATCTTCGGCTTCCCCGCCCGCCACAAGTTCGTCTGGGACTGCATGGAGAACTTCGTCCTCAAGTACAACGGCAACATCTGGGGCAACCAGGGCCCCTTTTTGATGACGAGGATGCTCAAAACCCTCTGCAACCTCACGGATTTCCAAGGCACCGAGGACCACAGCTGCCAGAACATCTCCTTCCTCAATCCCCAGCGTTTCTACCCCATCCCGTACCCAGCCTGGAGCCGGTATTACCAGGTGTGGGATAAAAGCCCCAGTTTCAACCACTCCTATGCTCTGCACCTCTGGAACTTCATGAACCGCAACCGCAAGGTGGTGGTGGCCGGCAGCAACACCCTGGCTGAGAAACTCTACAAAACCTACTGCCCCACCACCTACGAGGACCTGGTCCAGAATGCCAAGCACAGGCATCTCCCAGACTCTGAGGACATTGAGTGACACTGAGTAAGGAGGACAGGGATGATCTCTCCAGCCAAACACCATCCCCAGTCTGTCGGTACCCAGCTTTGTAGGAGAAAGAACTTGCCATAACCACCATCCCTGCTCCCTTGGGATGCTGACAATGGTGGTGGGTATCCATTGGACGTAGCCTCCAAGGACATGTTTGCCTCAGTTCTGTTTCCTGACAGGTTCTCATGAGCCAAACCTTCCTGAATCCAACAGACTTTGAGCCTTCTTGCGAGCTTCTCCAGAGGAAAACTTCCTAAAGAGAGGCATGGCCTCCCAGGAAGAATGTTGTCTCTGCATGGTGCTACCTGCAGCTTCCCATGTGAGAAAAGTTGGAAGCACAACAGGCTTTGGACTGGAGCCTCTGAGGCAAAAGAGAAGCCCAAACCAGCGTCTTTTCCTGGTGTTTTCCTTACACGGACTTTATACCCTACGTTTTTGAGAGGGACTTTAGTGCGAGGGAAAATAAAAGAGTTCATAAACCAACACTCCTCTGAGCTCGCTTCTCCCTGAAAATGAGTCACCTTTTCCAAAGGTTTCTGCTCCCGCACTTTTCCTTTGGCTTTTGCCAGGAAGGGGCTGCGCTGCCCCATCCTCCCTGGTCAATCCAGGCTGTAGAAAGTACGCCTGGGAAGGAGATGCTGAGACACCAAGAAAGGCCCTCCAAGTTTCCAAATCCCTTTTAAAGAAATGGATTTCAACTGACATGAGGTGGTCACCCATGTTCTGCTGCGCAAAAATCCCATTTAATCCCAACAGGGCACCCAGTGAACAATCCCCTTGCAGTTACTCCCTTTCCCAGAATAATGCCAATCCACCCAATTCCCGAAGGAGAAGCCCAGCTTGCAGATCTCTCCGGAGTCTCTCCGAAAGCTGGTTTTACCTGGGAGCAGAAAGGTGGGGATCAGTCTTCGTCACCCAATGTTTGCTGTGTGCACAATGCTATCTCCTGCAAACACAGCAGCTGCTGAGCCAGCTGCAGCTCAGAGCTTGGGATTGAGCAGGAGAAGGGAGCCCTCTGCACTCGGGGTTTGTGTGCTCCTGGGTTGGGGCACGGGGCTCTGCTCCCCTCCCTGCCCTGGGTTCCCCCAAAGACCCGGGTAAGAGCGGGTGGTGCCAAGCCGAGCACTGGGTATTGATGGATCAGGAATGTGGGGTAATGTTTTTCCTCTCCCTCCCCCAGAGTGAAGCTCTCCCGGCTCAGCCCCAGCCAGGAGTTTCACTCTGGTGCATCCACTTTGGTTTAGCTTTGCTCCACTCTCTGTTACAGCAGGGTTTTCCTGCCCATGGGTTTTCCTCTGTGACTTTGCCTTCCCAGCACTGAGGGAGGAGCGTTACAGGCTGGGAAGTCCTCCTTGTTTCCCAATTGACTCCAAACAGCTCTAATTGCTCCCCACTCCCTTTGCCCACTCTCCTCATTCCCATCCTCATCCCTTGTCTGCAGTTTCTCTGTCTCTGGCAACAAGCAAGGATTTGCCTTTTCTTTCCCGCGACTCAACTCTCCAGGAGTGTCCCTGAGGAGAGGGACGGGGCTGGGGGACTTCACCACTCAAGCTCCCTTCTCAGGTGAGCTCAGGGAAGGAACATTTCCAAGGTTTTCCTGTGTTATGTGGTGGCTCCTCTGCAGATGAGTCCAACCCTGTCCCATTTCTCTCTCCTGCCTGCCAGGAGGGGAGGAATCTTGCCAGGATGGGAGAAATCCTGCCAGGACTCAGCAAAGCACAGCCAAGGTCTCACACTGGGCATGTCTCTTGCATCCACCCCCTGTGAATCCCAGGAGGAGAAGCTGGAAAAGACAGGGACGTGCTGGCTGCATTTGGGAAGGGTCTGGAGGAGGTGGGGACGCTGCTGGAGCAGGTCCTGAGCGCTCTGGGCATCTCCAGTACCTGCTGCTCTGCCAGGAGTGCCAGGCACCAGCCCAGCCATGCCTGAGGGATGCCCACACCGAGCTGGCTGCTCCCAGCAGCAGGGATGGAGCAGCACAGCTCCAGAGGGAAAAGGAGGAGAACAGGAGGTGGAAGAAGCTGATTTTCACACAGCAGCTCTTCCTGCAGCTGGCCCCAACCCTGGCTGCAAGGTGCGTGGTGGGAGGGTGTGAAACACCCCTGGGCAGGGCACTGCCTGCGGCATCCTGCCTGTGGATTCTCCATCTCAGCCCCAGGAAAGGTGCCAGCCAGCCCTGCTGCTTTCCCTGCTGCTGGCTCCTCACCTTCATGGAGATGGCAAATTCCCTGCCATCCCCTGGGAAAATCTGTATTTTTGGGAGGTGCCAGCTGCAGGTGGTCAGAGCTGGGTGAGACAGGGGGTCTGTAAAGGGATCTCATGTGACCCCTGTGTCCTGGTGGATATCTCGTCCCATGGAGGATTTGAGCATCCTCCAGATCAGTGAAAGTCTTCTGCATGCTCCTGGATTTGATGATGGTTTTCTTTCCCCCCTTTCCATCAGGAAGTCTCCTGGATGTTCCCGTTTTTTCCCCTGCTTCTGCCCCATCACCAAATCAACTCCCTCCTTCCCTCCTGGAGAGTAAATCCACCCAGACTGGATCATTTATGTTCCTTCAGCCCAGTCATCCCTGCAAGCACAGGAGCCCCTAACAACCAGGACCTCACTGATGCTCTGGTCCCCTCATTTCACTGCTCCATTGGAAAAGCAGCATTTTTCCCTGGGCACAATCCCTGCCCCATCCTGGCCTCTGCCTTCTCCTCTGGTTTCAGGCAGAAGCACCTCCTGACCCCCTCCCTCTCCATCCTCCCGACGCATCCATGGTTTGGAGCTCTCCCCTCTTGCTTTAAAGCACCAAAGCCCCGCCTGCCTCTCCAGGGACATGGGGAATGTCCCTTCCTGCAGATCCCAGTCCTTCTGCTGACCTTTCCCCTCTCTCCAGTGCCACCTCTGACTCACGTGCGGTGCCAGCACACAGAGGCCACCAAGCCAGGCGAGCCCTGAGACAATTCCTCCCCTCACTTTCCCAGGCAGGTTGGGATGGAGATGCTGGAAACCAGATGGACCACAGGAGGCAACTTTTTATCGCTTCTTTCTCCCACATTTCTGGCTGAATTCTCTCTGCCTGTTGCCTTTCCCTCAAGCGAAGGACATTCCCTCGCAGGGAGGACATGCAGTGGAATACAAGACCTCAGGAGCATTTACAGCTCCTCAGTTTCCCCAGGGATCTTCTCCACACAAAGATTCCGTGGGACTCCATGGGTATGGAGTTAGGTTGGGGAGTTTGGGAGAAGGTTTTGTCAGAACAGGAGAGGGTTCACCCTCCCTGCGCCCCTTTTTTTGGCAAGGAATTGATACCTTGAAGGCTGCAGGTGGGGGAGCCTCATCGCAGTTTTCCCTGCACCCAACACTTGAACCTGGCACATAAAAAAGCTGCTTTTGCCCTTTGCTGGCAGATTTCAACCACAGAAATACAGCAGGCTGAGCTTTGCTCCAGGGGCATTTTCCATGCTGCACTCGGATCCAATCAGGGTATTTGGGATGCTGGAGAGGGCAAAGCCTTGCTGTTCCATGAGCCACCAGTCTCTTCAAATTTGCAATAAATAAACCAATAAAATAATCAGAGGCCACTTGGCCACATTTGCCCTGGCTTTTCCTGCAGCTCACCTACCCGTTTCCCCACCCTGAAACCTTACAGCCCTTTTGTACGCTTTAATAAGGATTTCCAAACCCACCCAAAACAAAATCCCAGTGATCCCAAAATCCCGGCAGGAGCTGGCAGATGGCACCGCCACTCACAGCCCCTCTGTTTCCCTGAGCTTTCAGGGAGGCAGGAGAAGAATCAGGTGGAGCAAAGGAGAAGGAGGTGGAGGAGCTGAAGCTGTGGGAGACAGCTGGAAATGGAAAGGGAAGCGGAGAGAAGGAGGAAGCTGCCCCAAGACTTGGGAAAGATGTGGGGAGGAGCAATGGAACTCAGGGTGGGTGTGAGGAGTGCCCTTGGTGCTCATCCCAGTGACACCAGGGCAGAAGCCCCAGCCCTTGGGGTGGTTTTGCTTTGCAGCTGAAACCTCTCCTGTCCCTATTTCCAGTTCCTTTAGGAAACAGCTGCCAGCCAGGAGAGGAGAGCAGGAGAGATTTGGAAAGGTGGGGAGAGGAGAGGATGAAGCTGATGGAGGCAGCTCCTCCTCACAACATTCCGGGCCATGGCCAGCAGGAGCAGCGCCATGGAGGGGGAGCAGCGCCATGGAGGGGGAGCAGCGCCCCACGGGCTCCCCAGAGCAGCACAGGGGATGGCTCTGCTGCTCTGGGCACCCTGTGCCTGGGCCTCACCACCCTCTCAGGAAGGAGCTTCTTCCCAATATCCCGTCTAAATCTACTCTCTGAGCATGGATGTGAAGGTGCCTGAGAAAGAGTTGGTCAACA
>VZTX01027912.1:0-10615 GCA_013400915.1 Pardalotus punctatus
AAATAAGCTCTTAAGACACCACAACACCTGGGGTGACCCTGTCCCGCTCCCCGTGCGGCTGCTGCTGTGCCCCGAGGGTGCCGTGGGGACGGAGACAGCTCCGGGTGTTGGGCATTGTTTTAGGGAAATTCCTGCCTCATTTTCGTGCCTCGTTTCTGTGAGCTTCCAGCCATCTCTGCTGTTCACAGGGTAACTCACTGATATTTCTGTTGCAGCACGGTTTCTGCCATGGACCAGCAGCCCGCTGTCCCAGTATGACCGAGCGTGTCCCTGAGGCACAGATCTTCCTGTCCCAGCAGAAGACACGAGGAAGGAGCTCAGGACACACAGAATTCCTAGGCTGATCAGAAGGCACACTGTGAAAGGTGGATAGAACAGCTTTGGGTTTGAAACACAAAGAGCTGAAATTCTCCATGACTTCTGGCAGACACATATTTTGTTTCATTCTGTGTTAGGTTCACTTGCTGCCCACAGTTCTTCCCAGGTTAGAGCTCAGGGCGCTGGCAGTGGTGCACGGCTGCCGGCTTCCTGTGCCTGTGCAGGTACCACTGATGTTTGCACTTACAAGTATCAAACCAGTTACCTGCTTTCACCGAAGGCTCATGGCCTGGCAGGCTCAGTTTAGGGGTGCGAAGCCAACCTAGCCTTTGCATTTCCAGAAAACGCCTCTGTATCCATGAAATCCATGGAAAAGGAATACTGATGTCACTCTACCATGGGAGGGAACGCACTATGACCAAAAACACCAGGCAGGGGAGGCTGGCTGGGCAGGGGGCTCTGTGAGTGTCACAACAGCTGTCACCCTCTGTTACAGCTCGTGGTCTTCACAAGGGGCCAACAGATCTCTTTGTATCACAAATGAGTTATGAATTTGCGTTGGTAACTCTGGAAGGTGTCCAGAAGAGTTCCTCAGTCGCTCGTCATTCTGTTTTCCTGTGATTTCTGTCACTTCCAGGTAAATGGGAGATTTGGAGACTAGCTTAATCCATACACGAAAAACATGTAGAATAGAGCAAATGGTAGCAAAATGGCTTCATCGCTCTCGGGACAGCGCACCCAGGTAAGCGTGGTTTTTGTGGAAGGAATAGCTACGATCTCCTTCGCTCAGGGACGGCACGAGGCTGTTCCCAATGAACAGGGGCTGGCACAGCCTGCAGATCTTACTCATTGTTTCCGTTGTTCTTGGGAAATATGCATACAGAAAAAGATAAGCAACGGTGTTTTTAAGCAACCCCCTTGGCTTCCAGGGACAAATGTTCTTGCCGTGCTCTGCTGTGGTTGTGTCAGGAAGAAATACAGCCCTGCTCCATGTCAAACTTGCTCTTCTCGGAGGTGGGGTCAGGCTTCTTTTTGCGTCTTGCCATGGGCCCACATTTTTGGGCAAGTCTAGGTTGCATTTGCC
The DNA here is from genome assembly GCA_013400915.1 of Pardalotus punctatus. Lineage (NCBI taxonomy): Eukaryota > Metazoa > Chordata > Aves > Passeriformes > Pardalotidae > Pardalotus > Pardalotus punctatus. The sequence goes on from VZTX01027912.1 coordinate 1,403, forward strand.
AGGGATCGTGGTCCATGGCTGCTTTCCTTCCCTGAGGTTCGAGAGTTGGCGTTAGGGTGGAGTGGACATAGAGTGGACATACCTAAGCTGGAGTGGATCCCAGCAAAGCCGAGGGCTGTGCATTCTCTCGCTGCCTTGCTGGCTGAAGGTGCTGCTGCTTCTTGTGGATGGGGGCCATGGCTTGCTGTGGGGCGTGCCTGGGCCTCTTCTCCTGTGTGACCACCGAGCCAGGCTGACCGGAAAGGTGTGATTACTACCAGTCTGCTGTCCTCAGCTTTCTGCAGAGCCCAGGGAATTGCTGCTGGAGCCGGGGGAGGTGCAGCCTTGGTGCAGCACCGCAGCCCCCTGAGAGCAGGGAAGCGTGAGAATGCGGGCCCTTGCAGCGAGGTGTCTCAGGGTAGATGATGTTGAATTGTCCTCCTGTTCTCGCAGGGGCAGCGTGCCTGTGATGGACAGTGCCGGGGACAGCGTGGCCCAGCCGCCCAGCCGGGTCAAAGTGACCATCACCGTGTACAAGGATCTCGTCCTGCAGCACTACGGCTTCGAGATCTGCCCGAGCCTTCCGCTGACAATCGCATCTGTCACTGCCGGTGAGCATCCCGTCCTGCCTGCGCTCGAGAGCCCAGCCGCGTCCGGGGGGCTCGGTGATAAATTCCTGCCGGGGGGTTTCTGCGGCACCTGTTTGGTGTGTGACCCCTGAACGCTGCGGGCAGGGTCCTGGGTGCCCGTGGCACGCAGAGCGCTCGGACATCTCTCAGTTCTGACGGTGCGGAGCCAACGTCAGGATCCCCGCAGATCCTGCACCTGCACCCGCTCTCTGCTGACCTTCATGCTGCCCAGAGCTGCTCGGAGCAAAGTACTTCCTGGTGTTTTATCTGAAATACAGAGCAAGAATTTAATCTTATTTTAGAGGATTTAATCTTATTCCACAGTGATCGTCATCATCTGCTGCTGAACAGCCCTGTGGCACGGAGAGGTTTGCTGCTGGGGGCAGGCAGTGCTGAAGTCAAGCAGATCAGCCCCTCCACCTATAGAAGGGAGGGGTGTAACTCAAAAACTGTGGCTGTTGTTCCTTATTTATGTTTTCTTTTTTAATGGGTGCACCAAACCACCTCTTTTCTGCCGGCTGGTGTGAGTGTGGCAGTGCTCTGTTTGGGGTGTGGCTGGTGCTCTGGGCTGGAGCACATACCCTCTGTCACCCCCCACTTTTCTTTATGCTTCTTCCCATGTGAAATGTGGTGAAATTATCTGAGAGTTGTGGGGTGTAAGAAGTGGGGTTTTTTTCCTGCTATGATTTTCTTTTGTCCTAGTCAAAAGGAGTCAACATTTTACTAAAACTGAGGTACAAAGAAACCTGCCCTTCTGAGCCCTGTCCTTGCTGACGGGAGCCCATGGCTACATGGCCCACGTTTATTTCCCAGTGGATTGCACGGTGTGCTGTGACAAGGGGACAGGCACATGCAGGAGTGGTTTTCCGTGGGGCAGAGGGACATCTGGACATCCCTAATGCAGATGTGGTGCTTGGGGATGTGGGTTAGTGGAGGACCTGGTAGCACTGGATTAATGGTTGGACTCCATGACCCTGGGAGGTTTTTCCCATCTAAATGATCCTGTGATCCCCGGTGGGAGGGGGCCTGGCTGTGACTCACGGCGTGCTGGTTGCCCGCAGGGGGCACGGCGGAAGGGAAGCTGCAGCCCGGTGACCAGCTCCTCATGATCAACACCACTGCGGTGGACAACGTGTCTGTCGAACGGGCAGCCAGCATCATCAGGTGTGGACTGCCCACCGTGCCTGGCCGGGGCCAGACGGGCTGGGGGGCGCAGGGCCTGGCTGACCACGCGTCTCTGTTGCAGGGAAGCTGGCGATGAGCTGCTCCTGACCGTCCTGCGCTGCGCCTCTGTAAGTGGCCCTTCCTTGGCTCTCGTGGCACCCTTTGGCGTGGCCATGGACAAGGGGTGGCTGGGCTGGCATGCAGGCTGTGAGGGGCTGGCCAAAACGACAGAGGTGGCCTGAGCACCCTCTGCTGTCACACACACCCTGGGAGGGGGCAGTGACTCCTCACAGCGCCCGGTGCGGGGCCAGGCTGGCTTGTGGCACGGGCGGCAGGGAGAGGCTCTGTGCTCCCTGCGCCCTGGTGGGCTCTGGACTGCATGGGGCCTCCTCCTGAACCCCATCCTCTGTCCCTAGCACGTGTCCTCAGGGCAGGATGGGGCTGTGGCAGGCCAGGAGGCACAGGCACCTCTGACAGGTGAAGGACTGGCTCTGCCTGGAAGCAACACAGGAGGATGCTGAGGGATTCTGCCACTGTTCTTGGGGATCATCATACTTTACAGGGCATTTGTGCACAGGGACTCGGAGGTTCCTGCACTCATGTGGTGCCTTGTGAGCTTGATAGGACCCTGTCATGGTGAGAGCAAGGCTGTGTGGCAACACTGCAATGGGGTCAAGCTGTCTTTGTGACCTTGGGCAGTTTTCTGAGTGCTTTGCAGTACACTTTGGGAAGCCCAGTGGAGCTGGGATGTGCTGCCGCACCTGGGCTGGCAGGGGTCTGTTCACCACTGCCCGGCTCTCTGCGTGCATAGTTTGGGTACAGCCCCACTGCAAGGCAGCTGTGGGCAGATCCCAGTGGCTCTCTGGGGTCCTGGCAAGGTGGGGGGCTGAGAGGCTGCCCAAAATAGCTCTCCATGTGGGCATGAGGCAGCGCAGCGGGAGCAGCCCCAGCACGGGTAGCGAGTGTCTGCTGCTGCCCTCCGTGGGGGCTCTGCTCCCACCCGTGGCCGCTGCCCTGACCAAGCATTGCTGCCGTTTCAGGGTGGCCCCAAGTCATCGTTCCTCACCGAAGAGAAGAGGGCAAGGCTGAAAACAAACCCCGTCAAAGTGCGGTTTGCGGAGGAGGTGCTGCTGAACGGACACTCGCAGGTCAGGGCAGCGCGGCTGCGGCCGGGCCGGCAGGGCGGGAGCGCGGGGCTCTCCGTGGGTGGGTGTCACACCGGGCTGCTCTGGTCACTGCGCTGCTCTGCCCTGAGCCGGACAGCTGCTCCCTCCTGCTGCTCGAGGTCACTGGGGGAAAGCACTGGCGTGTCTGGAGGGTTTTGTCTTTGATGTGCTCATTTGGACTAACAGAAAATACCCGCATGCACTACTTGTGTCCTGTTCCCCCGTCAAGCCTTCAAGCATCCTTTCAGCGCTGCAGGAGGCAGCTGTCGTCTCTTGAGGTGCTAATCCCGCCGTGGTGAGCCCACACTGATGTGTGGGCTTGACAAATCCTGACCCTAGAGAGGAGGGGTGAGCGCTGATGTGCGTGCCAGGTTTATGTGCTGCTGGAGTACCTGGGCTGTCCCCTGGGGACAGGTCACACTGTGTTCAGAGGGTCCATCACTGGTCACTGTGCTTTGCTGTTAGGTGTGATGGTGTTCTGGAGCTGGCAGGGTGGCAGCTTGTTGTCATATCTGTACCTGCCCGTCCGTAAGGTGAGCCGTGTCACAGCCTGCTGGGGGCTGCTGCAAGCCCACCCGTGGGTTCCTAGTGCTGGTGGCAGCCAGGCTGTGTGCCGTCAGATCTGCCTGTGCTGGTCTCCCTGTAGCAGAGGTGAGAACACTTGTATCTTCCTCACAGTGTGAACAGCTCTTGAAAGTATCCTGTTCTTCCTGTGTAACTTACTAAGCTCAGTGAACTGGGGTAAATTGGGAATCATTAGCTCTGTCGAGGTTTCCTTTTGTCTTTCAGAATGAAAAAGCTCTGTGGTCAAAATCCCCCTTTCTGGTCCCCTGCTCGTTAGTGCTGTTCAGTCGTCCAGGTCTGACCAAAACCTCCTGCTTTGCAGCAATGACGAACCACACACGGGGCCCTTGTCCTTTTCTCCTCCTCTCTGTCTCTTGTTCCCCATCCCTGGTGGCAGGGAACGCTCCTGGTACAGCTCAGAGCTTTCCCAGGGCAGGTGTTTCCTGTTTCCCCTGCACGTGGGTGGAGGTGCAGCCGGAGGTGCCGTAGGTGCCACCTGCCCGTGGGGCAGGCACAGTGCGAACGCTCGTGCGGACCCCTGTGCTCTGCAGAGCGAGCGGGGGTCAGCTCTGCCTCCCACGGTTTGTCTCCCTGGGCCCTGGCATCCTTGCCGTCCTGCCACACTGTGGCCAGCTGTGCCACGGGGAAGGGGCCATGTGCCCTGGAAGTGGCCACAAGCAGAGATGCCGAGACCTTTGGGCAGGACTGGTCAGGGCTGACAGAGCGAGCTTTTGTTGTAGCTGGGCTTTGGCACACACGAGTGCCTGCCCGGAGCCGTCAGCCCAGGCTGGCGCTGCTGTCACAGCCGTCGGGTCTCACACCTGTGCTGCTCAATGAGCCTGGAGAAGGACCCTTGAGAGGGCTAGAGAAGGCACTTCTGCAGGGAATGCTGCGCTCTGTGCTCCCCAAAGCCTCGTCAGCATTGTGCTGAGCTAATCACACCTCTGCAAGTGCGGAGGAGGGACACAGTCAGTGCATAGATTCCCATTCATTTCAGGAGAGCGTAAAGGGGGGAGAAATTAACTCAGGTCCTGGGGTCCCACTGGTGTTAGCTTCCCTTTTCACCAGCTGCATATGTAACCTGCTTTGAGCAGTGAAGTATTAGCACAAAGGAAGAGTAAATAAATTTGTTGCATATTTACGACTGCTTCCTGGAAAAGCACTATCCACCACAACAGCCCTGAGTGCTTTAAGGCTGCTCTCTTTTCCACGGGCTGACGTACTAAGGCAGCCAAAATGGGCATTATGGCCCTGAAAAACTGTACAGCCTCCTGTTTCAGTAAATATACTGCTCTTGTCATCCTAATGGAGCAAGGCTAAGTGATCCTTGTGGCGACGGGAAGGATCCCAGCGGCTGCGTTCTGCAGCTGCAACCCGAAACTCCGGGTTGGGAGCATCAATTGTTAATGAGCCGCGCTGCCGCGCTGCCTCTGCTCTCTGCAGACTGATGATGTCCTTCCGTACCGCCGGGCGATGTGCGAGGGACGGGTCCCCGGGGAGCCTGGGCCAGCGCCGGGCACTGAGTTATCAGCAGCTGGGGCTCGGGGTGAGCCAGCCTCACCCCAGCAGGACAGGAAGGGTACGGCTGCCGAGGCTTTCAGCGTTCATTCGTAGTAGCTTCTGACAGCCTTCACAGAAAGAGAGAAACCTCTTCTGGGGGTTCTGGCTGGGTAATTGTGTCTGACCGGGAGAGTGGTGGTAATTTGTGTGGATGTTAAGTTTTGCTGTGTGCTGGCTGTGCAAGGCCCCACTTACATGGTAGCTGTGGCCATGGGAGCTACCAGGGATGTGCAGCTGGTGTAAAATGGCATCGCTGTCCTGGAGCTGATGGAGGAGCCAGCGCCTGTCAAAGACGTGATGTGTTTAACACACAGGACTTGGATCCTGGCGTTGGGAATAGCAGCAGCATTCTTGCTTTTTCCTCAGTGGTGACTGTAGGCAGCTTGAACCCCACAAAATGGGGATGAAGGAAGGAGATTCAGAACTGGTTTGGGTTTGCTCTGGGAGCACTTCCAGAGTGTGTGGACTCTCTGTGTAGAGGGACCGAAGCTGTGAGGTTTGTAATGTGTGGCACAGTAAATGAAACAGGAGAGATTGTCCTAGAAACACCATTCTTAACCCTGAGGCTCCCTTGACAAGCAGATGAGCCCTTTAAGTGATGGGAGTAATGTGCTGGTCCAAGACCATGAAAAAGACACGCTGAATAGGAAATCCACGAGTGGAGGAGTAAACCCCCTCAGCACTGAACAACCAGAGGAACAGCAGTGAAATTGGGAAGAAAGCTGCAGGTGTTCTCTGCTAAAGGAGTGGGGTGGAGGGTGGAAAGGTGATGGTCCAGGCCACCCCAGGAGGACAGAGGCCAAGTCTTCAGACCCTTCTCAAAGCACTCAACAGAGATGTTTTTGCTGAGGGTGTCCTCGCCCTGTCCCATGTGACCTATCTCAGGACACTCTGGTGGCATCGTTTGTGCTCAGGAAGCCCCAGGATTACAGATCTCAGGGCAATGGCCGGTGAAAGCAGCACTGTGCGTTTCACAGCCTCCCCGTGGCGGGGACAGCGTGGAGGGTGGGCAGCGCGCGGGGTGAAGCCGTGGCTGCTGCTGGGATGGTGTCAGTGTGGGGGTCTGTGCTGCCCGCTGGTGGGTGATGGGGAGATGGCTTTTCTGGAGGCACTGCTGGTGCTGGCGATGAGCAGGGAGGATGACTTTCTGCTTTCAGTGCCTGCCGGATGCTCCAGTGCCGCTGGGAACGGAACGGTGCTCCCAGGCCACGTGCGGCCGCTGCACTGCCCAGAGTGTTACGGTAAAGGCATTTGTTGTGCTCTCCTTCTGTCACTCGGTGCCAGAAGCATAATCAGGAATAAAGCTTGGTGCCATGGAAGAGGGTTGCCAAGGCAGAGAAGGATTTTTCCTGGATGCCAGGACTTGCTGTGCCAGGCAGAGCAGCTGGTGCCTGCGGGCTGGGTGCTGGAGGGTCCAGCTGCTGGTTTTGTTCTGCAGGGGAGCTCCCTCCTGTTCATGCCCAACGTTCTCAAGGTGTACCTGGAGAACGGACAGACGAAGGCGTTCAGGTTTGAGAGGAGCACCACTGTGAAGGTAAGGATGCTGGGGGGGCTGTGCCCACCACCCCACCCCATCAGCAAAGGTGCGGGCAGGGCCATTGCGAACACCCGGTTGCATTGGCCAGCTGGTGAGAAGGGGATCGCTGGCTGGTGCTGGGTTTTCCGTGTTCCAGCCTCATTTCTGCCCTGGTGGAGATGTTCCCCCCTGGAGACATGAGCGCTGGTTAACCCCCTCAGGTGAAAGAGCAGAATCTGAGGGAATGATCCTCCTGAATGAGCAGCGATGGTCCCTCAGATCTCGTCTGCTGGGGGCATCAGGGACAGGCTGCCGTCATTCCCCTCAACACGGTGCTGCTCTGCAGGGCCATTGATCCAGCCCTTCCCATAATCGCTCTGCTTGGACACAGGCTTACACATTTCCAGTGCTTCTGGCCTGATCCTTGTAGCTGCTCGGTGATGATGTGGGACTCGGTAAGATTTGGCCGTGCCCAGTGGCTGGAGGTCAGAACTCACTTGAAGGATACATGGTGTCCTGCGGCAGTGCAGATGCTGTGGAAGAGATTCACCATGGACAGATGTTCTGGGGTTATCAGGATGAAAGAATATGAAGGGGGAGCAAAGAGATTTTATTTATCATGCATTGAAAACTTCCCTCAAAAAGGAGGAGTTTGTCTAGCTCATCCAGGCTTTACAAAACCATTGTGGTCTCTCAGACAAGTGAGTGTCTGCAAGTGCTCTGACCTGCAGGGACTAGAAAAAGAAAATAGTGAAATAAAGCAAAAAGGTGGCAAGGAAATGGGCGGTGTGTTATAGAGAGAGATTTGAATGCCTGTCCCCAAGGATTTAATTTATAAAGGATGGATTATCTCTTTATCTTTGACTTGAGTTTCTCAGTTCTGACATGGAACAAGTTTTCCCAGGTTTTGAGACCAGCCCTCACCAGTGCCCTCCAGAAACAGCAAGATGAGTAAAATGCTTCCATAGTTAGGGGGTTCCAGAAATACCTCTGTGGCTTGAGACGTCCTGGCTTAAAACTGAAGTGAGTCAAACATTTATGCTTGCCTCAAGATGCTTGAGTGAGTCCTAGGGCTTCTGTTTCAATCTGTGCTCAGTCAAGCCTGAGGTGATAACTTCTTCTTTCCAAAAATAAGTGCCAATCTCAGTCAGATTTGAGAAGATTTTTCCAAATATGCTCTCAAATTCTTGTTTAATGGAGAGGAGAAGAGTTTTTCACCAGTTCTTTGTAGTTTCTTCACAAATCACAGAATCTCAAACTGATTTAGGTTGGAAGGGGATTTAGGAACCATCCAGTTCCAACCTCCTACCATGGGCACAGACACCTTTGACTAGACCAGGTTGCTTCAAGTCCTGTCCAGCCTGGCTTTGGACACTTCCATGGTTGGGGCAAACACATCCAAAATGTTGTTGAGTTCTAGAGAGCTGGAATAACAGCTCCTCCTTCTCTGGCTGGAAAAAACTGCGTGCCCTTTTTGTTTTGATCTCGTCTTAAATCTGTCATCGCAGAGGCATAACCAACCTCTCTAATGGGCCCAGGCTTGGCCAGCAGCATGTCCCTCATCCTCAGAGCCATCAGAGATTGGCTCTGCTGGACATGGTGAAAACCTGGGCCAAGCAAAACCAACACAACAGCAAACTTGGATCAAGGGTGACAGAAAGTGCTCAACACCACTCAGCTGAAAACTGTAAAATTTTGAGTGTGAGGCAGCTTAGGACAGGCAGGTCCAGGAAATGGGTTTGATACCTGTGACACACTGGAGTTTCCATGTTGGTGAGCTCTGCCCGTGCCAGCTCTTCCCTGCAGCGTCCCCACCTTGTCCTGCTGGGCTGCGCTGTGCTCTGTCCCGCTGTCCCTCTGTCCCTCTGTCCCTCTGTCCCTCTGTCCCTCCCGCGCCGCTCCGCAGTTCTGCAGGCTGCGCTCACACAGACACACCCTGTGCTGTGTGGGTGGTGCCGGTGCCACATCTGAGCTCTGTGTGACCCCTGTGCCCCCTACCCAGGACATCGTGCTGACCCTGCAGGAGAAGCTGTCCATCCGCAGCATCGCCCACTTCGCGCTGGTGCTGGAGGAGCAGTACAACCTGGCCAAGATCCACCTGCTGCACGAGGAGGAGCTCATTGCGCAGGTGAGCAGAGCCCCTGCGTGTCCCACAGCCCCCGGGACAGAGGCTGGTGAGGGGCAGAGGGAGCCCAGCGCTGCTGGTGTCCCCAGAGGGCGAGCTCAGCCCGGCTCCCCGTGCCATCCATTTCTGCCACGGTGCCCACCCCCGTGCCTCAGGAAGGGGCACTTTGGGAGCGTCCTGCCCCGACTGGGGTGTCCACAGAGCACTGTGGTGGGCTGGTGTTGCCTGGGCCGTGTAGAGCACTTGTGGATGACATCCTTTGTGCTGCCTGTTGTAGTGGATTTGGGGTGTTGTAGGAATCTCTGCGATGTGCCGGCGATTTGGACAGAGCTCTCCAGAGTCCAGTCTGAGAGCATGCAGGTTTATTGGGGAAACAGGGTGGGGGGAGGCAGAGAGCGAGGAGAGGCTGAAGAGAGGGGCAGGGGAGAAGCTGAAGAGAAGAGGCTGAAGAGGAAGAAGAAGAAGAGAAGAAAAGAGCAGAGAAGAAGCTGAAGAGAAGAGAGACTGAAG
>VZTX01027940.1:0-14595 GCA_013400915.1 Pardalotus punctatus
CCAGAGGAGGCTCCAGAGATGTTCCAAGGTCTGGTGCCCCTCTGCTCCAGAGCTGGGAGAGCTGGGGGTGCTCACCCGGAGAGCAGAAGGCTCCAGGGAGAGCCCAGAGCCCCTGGCAGGGCCTGAAGGGGCTCCAGGAGAGCTGGAGAGGGACTGGGGACAAAAGCATGGACTGACAGCATAAGGGGGAATGGCTTCCCAGCGCCAGAGGGTGGGGACAGATGGGATTTTAGGAAGGAATTGTTCCCTGGGAAGGTGGGCAGGCCCTGGCACAGGTTGCCCAGAGCAGCTGGGGCTGCCCCTGGATCCCTGGCAGTGCCCAAGGCCAGGNTGCCCCTGGATCCCTGGCAGTGCCCAAGGCCAGGTTTGATGGGGCTTGGAGCAGCCTGGGACAGTGGGAGGTGTCCCTGCCATAGCAGGGGTGGAACAAGGTGATCTTTAAGGTCCCTTCCCACCCAAACAAAGGTTTCCCTGCACTCACTGCAAACCAGCTGCAGCACACGGGAAAACTGACACTCTCATAGCCGTGTGGGAGCAAAATGACCACACATCTGTATTTACATCGTTAAACAAACGATCCAAGTCGAATTTACTCCACCACAGCTGCTGAAAGTGTCTGGGCTCTTGTCCGAGCAGTGCAGCCTCCCTGGCTGGTGCTGCCAGCCAGAGGCCCTCAGCAGCCCTTCAAAGCCACCATCCCTCCAGATCACGGGAAGCTCTCTGCCCACACCCTGCCCTGCCTGCAGCCGGCCAGGGGCTGGGAAAGGTCCTCCAGCAGCCTCTGCCCAGCACAAGAGCAGGGCTGGGCTGGGGCTCAGGAGGAGCCAACCCCGCAGGAACAACAGCCCTACCTGCTGTGTCCCACCCAGCAGCAGGTTTGTGTTTGGCAGCTTTCTGTGCAAACAGCCCAGTCTGGCAGCCCTGCTGGGGCCAGATCTGCCTGGGCTGTGTGTTCCAACCAGTGCCTCTGCAGGGACTGCCCCATTCTCCTCCCAGACTGGCTGCCCCAGTGTCTCTGTCTGGAAGTCACAGGCAGTCACAGCCATCTCTCCACAAAGGTCACGGCCACCACGACAAAGCCAGGTCCTCCAGGATGGCAGAAGGGAGCTGGGAAGTGCCTTGGTCACCCATGCAGACACACAGCAGACTCAGATGAGCCTTTATTCCTTTCCTATGAAGGCTCACACTGCAGTGCACTGGCACAGCCTGCCCAGATGTGTGACACACAGCAGGCTGCAGGCCAGGAACCACAGCATGTGGCACAACACACACCTCTGCCTCAGCAGGCTTCACCCACAGCTACACGGGGCAAAAGAGGGGAATATTCCAAGAATATTCCACGTATCCTTCCAAAGAGGAAGATGGTATTACCTCCAGAACCACAACCAGGAGCCTGGAAGGGGTCCTGCACCCCAGGCACAGGAGACAGGGAGTGGCTGAACCAGGGCTCCTGCCCCACCCTCTGTCCCTCCCCACCAGTCCCTGCCAAGCAGAGGGCTGTGGCTCTGCTCCCTCCTGCTGCACACACGGATGCTAGAACGGGAACAGGCTGCACCTTTGGAGTACACAGATTTTTTGGTTCTTCTAGTAGATGAACAGCAGGCCAGACCATATGGCAATTTCTCCCTGGCCACTTAAGGAGTAAAGCATTAACTGTGTTGGCCAATTCAAGGAGTACAGAAAGGTACCTGGTGCCTGCTGGTCCCTGTGCCATCACTTGTAGCAATATGGTCTTTCTTCCTGCTGCCTAAAATTGGCCCTGGGGAAGGCAAGCTCCTCCAAAGGTGCAGAGTTACATTGATTCTGGTGCTGCTGATGCACAGCTTGAGTACTCTCCTCTCAAGGCTCTTCAGGCAGAGAGGAGGGAAGCAGCAGGTTTGTGTTTTCCACTTTGGGGTGGAGAAATAGGCAGACTTAGCTCTGCACTGTGCCACAGGACCCCAAGTCCCCAGCTACGGCAGAGATGTCACTCTCACTGCAGTCCCAGCAGCCAGCACCCTGCTCACCCTGTCCTCCCCTCTCTCCTCATCCACTTTTGCACCAGAAAACTGAATATTAGACATAAGCAAGCGGCCAGAGCTCTTTAGCTCTCAGGAGGCTCTATCAGAGCTGTCAGAAGGGAAGTGTGAAGTCTGTGCCAGGGCACTTGAGGTGATGCTGAGCCATTGCAGCTTTAGCACAGGACTCAACTCAGCCTCTGGTGAATGAAGTTAATACAGGGGATTACAAAGTGCAACAAAGGAGGGGAAAGGCACACATTTGCTCGTGCCCTCAGCAGGCACAGGTGCCACAGAGGGAGCAGCCAAGAGCCAGAAGAGCAACCTGCCAGCAAGCACAGGCAAAGCTGTGGGGAAAGCCTCTGTGTCCGGCTCCAAGGAGAGCACTTCTGCTCTGTATGGCAGCGATGGAGCACAGCCCCAGCCCGCTCCATGCTCCCTTTCAAGGCAGCAACTTGTTCACTCCAGCTTTGCATACACACAAACACGGCAGGAACAGCCTCCAGCACGGGGAATGCTGCTGAGATAAACCTTCCTGGAACAGAAAACAGGAGGTGCAGCACAGAGCCCAGCGCTGAGGCGAGGGCTCCACTGCTCACAAACCTCTGTGTCAGCAGTTTCCAGAGACATTCCCAATGAATTAGCAGGATCTGGCAGTATGGCAATGCTGCAAAATCACCCAGAGGATTAACTGGTCTACTGAGGCAAGAAATTGGGAAGTGCTGAGGAAGCAGCTGTGACCCAAGGCAACTGCAGATGCTTCCATGTGGTTTTCCTGGGCTGAATCTGCAGCTACTGCTCCTGAACATGGCAGTGCAGTGTGGCCAGGAGCTGGCACCAGCTCATCTTTAATGGCTCACCACTGCCCACGGGCACCCTCCTGCTCTCACCTGGGCAGGGGCTGTCCAGGAGCATCACCTGCTGCTCTGAGACCTCCTGCTCACACAGAACAAGCTGCACAAGTCTCACAATCCTGCTTAGTAAGGTCACCAAGATTTTTTAATTCAGCTAAGAGCCAGGATCGTTACCCTGTGCCAACTGCTGGCCATGAAGGTGTTGTGCCAGGCCGGCAGAGAACCACCCCAGGGAAGAGGTGATGCACAGCTGCCCCTTTTTAGCTCTTCGTGCAAGAAATCTGCCAGCAGAGGAAGCGTATGGAGCTGCCAGGAAATCCCTGCAGCGCCTTCAAGCTAAGTAACAAGCTGCCAAAAGAAAGGTCAGGTGGAAATTACAGCCAGCTCCCTGCACGAGTTCAACTCAGGTACAAGGAGGGAACAAAAAAACCTAAAGTCTATCTTTGCATGCACAACCCTTCCACAGGACAAGAGCTGTGTGTGCAGCTGGAGATCCAGGGAAGGGACAGCCCCGTGGGGGTACAGACACATGATGGACCTGCTCCTCTCCGGCTGAACAAGGGCAGAGCCACAGCAGGGAGGGGGAGAGGAGCAGGAGGCTCTGCCGAGCTGAATCACTCCATTATATTGGATCAAGAGAAGCATCTCTGTGTCAGAGCAGCGGGTACAAGCGGTGCCATTCTGTGCTCACTGCCACTTGATCCCCTGAACTGCTGACACCCACAGAAACCCAGCAGGCCCCCACCCCTCTTGCATTTCTTTGCAAAAGAAAAACCAACACCAGCGAGCAATCAAAATCCAAGTGGGAAAAGTAAATACCCCCTTAGCCTCCCCTCCAGGAGGCAAATGATGAGTCCCCCTGGGAGCCCCCCGTGGGCTGAGTGACCTCTGCAGCACAGCAGTGCTCTCCAGCAAACAGAGCAGCGAGAGGCTCCGGAGCAGCTGGCACACTCCGCGCTTCCCAGCAGCTTTTATGTAAAGAGCCTGAGTTCATTAAACCGTTGGCCTGTGTGTGATTGCCAAGGCTACAGCACAATCCCCTGCTCCTCACGGCTGCCTGCTCCTCCAGCTCCTGCTCAGCCCCACGAGAGGCTTTCCCAGAGCACAAAGGATGCCCTGCTCAAGTGGGGACAAGACCGAGGGGAGCAGGGATCCCTGCAACAACACCCAGCACCGGCAGCACGGCCGAGTCCTCCCCACCCCGGGTGCTGTTCCAAGGCGGGGAGAGAAGGGAAAGTGCCTTAAATAAGTGCCAGAGCGGGTATCTGGATTATTTCAGGGCCTGCCGCCTTTTTCATGCAGTGTACAGCCTAAAGAAAAAACCCAAAGCAGTGTGTAATACCAGCAGCGGCTGATGCCACAGAGGACGAGCTGCCCCCTCACTTATTTCAATTCAAAGGTGCGTGGGAGGAGAAGTGTGGAGTCACTCTTAGAGGCTTAAAGAGCAATCTGAGCCTCGACAGTTTTGCAAACCTCCTCTCCCCTTCCCCCACGTGTCCTCAAAGAGCACAGATCGGGGTTTTATGAAGTTACTGTTCAGGATGTGGGAAGCGAGAGAGCGAGGCAGGCTGTTTTTCAGGCTGAGCCTGACTCCCTGCACCACCTCCACAGGTGCCAGCATTGTGGTGGCACCACTCTGTAATCGCGACTCACCAGGGACGGGCAAGACAGAGCTCCATGCGCTGTGTGACCTTGGGGACACCTGGGATTCTTCCTCAAACCAAGCCAATGCTATCGGACTGGATGAGCCCCCTTCAAGAGAGCTGGGGATGGTGTCAGAGGACAGCCCCGAATCACCCTCTGCCCCAGGGCACAGCCTGCCTACTCCTCCCTACCTTTTTGGTTTTTTAATGCACTTGTTCAAAAGGAAGAGCTAACCGCATTGCCGTAGTGTGGGGAAGGCAGGAACAGAAGAGGCCTCTGAGGCAGAAGCAAATTCCTCCCTTCCTCCATTCCTTTTCAGGCAGTGACATTCCCTGTGTGGATAAGACCTCTGGAGGCATGGCAGGAAGGCAGCCCCTCCACCTGACACCAGGGCCTCCCACAGTCCTGCCCACCCTTGACTGCTGTTTGCTTTTTGGTGGGAGAAGGTGAGGTGGGCAGAGGCAACCCTCCCCTGGAGGAACAGGCACAGATTCACCCTGGAGGGTTTTTGCACGGTTTTTACACACGTGCAGGACCATACCAGATGCCACCACAGTAACCTTTGCTTGTCATGCTCTGTCATGGGTGGCTGCTGGTGCTGTCAGTGTGGGCCAGTGGCCAGGCTGGCCTCATGCTCCTTTAGTTCTTGCTTGGAAATTCTTCCAACTCCCTCAACTCACCCTCACCTGGGCTCCTGCCATCACCACCAGTGACCTCACCACACTGTGCCCCAAGAGCCACGAGTCCAGCCTGCCTCAGTTTCCCCGTCCAGCCGGGTGCCAGCCCTGCAGGGAGGCACCCAGGGAACACCCACATGGGACACTCCATCTGTCTGGAGCTCCTGCATTCTCTCTTCAGGAAAGGCCAGGACAGCTGAGAGCTATTCCTGGAAAGCCTAAAATCGCCACGGCTGAGTCAGCACCGAGGCTCTGCCTGCACAAGGCCATTGCAGGCTCCCAGCACAGCCCTGGCAGCACCTCGCTGCAGGGCTGAGCTGTGCCGGCACACTGCCCTGCCAGCAGCCCCTCGGAGGACACAGACACACAGACACACAGGCAGGGACATGGAGGGGCAGCCCAGACACGCATCAATGTCACAGCGAGGGCTGTGACAGCAGACAGCTCTCTCTGTCCCCGTGCCGCAGGCTGGAGCAGTGCCAGCCCCCAGGGCTTTTGTTCCACATCCCTGCAAGCCAGCACAGCAAATGCAAGGGTCAGCTGCAAAGCCATCTCTGCTGGTGGACTCGGGTCCAAAGCACCATCGACACCCTCCCTTCCATCTCCATCCTCCCAGGGGCCCAGCCGTGCTGCCTGAAGGCAGCCATGGGACCAACCTGCAAGTCCAGGACAATAATTCCTGAGCAAGAAGGGCAAACCCCCCTTGGCTGCGATCCCACACACGGGGACTGACCGCCCTCTCCCTGCTTCCCTGCAGCTCAGAATGAGGGGCTGAGAGCTGCCAGAAGTCGTGTCCACGTGGACACAAGCAGCTGAGGAACAGAGGTCAGTGACTGTGAGTACCCAGCACGCTGCTCCAGACCGACTGCTGGTACCTGGGGTGGGCTTCCCCTGTAATCTCACTGCAGCTCTGCGAGGCAGGACAAGAACACACCTCACCTCACTTTCTGACCACACGACTCTACAGGGACAGATTTTCCCTTCAATTCATTACACCTCAGCAAGTCACACACTGCTGTTTCTTGCCTCACCTGCCTGGAGCTGTGGCAGCTCTGGGAGACATCAGCTGGCCCGTTCAGTCCCACTCACAGCCCAGGCACGTGGCTCTGTGACCAGCTCCAGTGCAGAGCCAGCAGCCCAGCCCTGCTGCCAGCCCCAGGCACTGGCTGGAGACTGGCAGAGCCTGTGATACCAGTGGGTGACAGATAACAGCACTGACTGGGACAGGTACAGGAATCTGGGACCCAGAAAACAAAGAGTCAAAAGACCAGGGTTTTCTACAAACACTTTACGAGCTGGGAATACCTAATTTTGGTCACCTTTGGATGTCAGGCCTGCGAAGGGCACACTTCAGCACATGGTTTTCCTTCCGTCCTTCCCAGTTCCTAGTTATCAAGGGGATGGCTCCCAAGGGCAACCTTACAAGAACCGACTGCCAAAGCAGCTATCAAAGTCTTCCAGAGGCTGCAAAACCAACAAACAGCACACCCACCTCTTCCCACTCCACCCTCCTGCCTGGCTTTTGCTGCTCAGTTTGACCAGCACAGATCTGACCACACCATCTCTCCCTCGAATCACTAAATATGAGAAACAAAAGTTGGAAGGAGCATTTTTCAGTGCAGTTACAGGTTTAAATCTCTCCACACTCGTACACAGCACACAGCTCCCAACTCAAAGCTCAGTGGTCTGCAGCACCTTACAGAGCCTCTGTGATTGTGCCCCCCAGCATTCACAGCTGGGCTCTCTGTGCTCAGCACATCCAGAATCGGGCAGGAATGTTTCCCATTGCCCTCCCAGGCAGTTTATCTCTGACTGCAGCCCCCAGGCTGTGAGCCAAGAGCCAGCCAGCCAACTGTCTCCCCTGGCAGGGACCTGAGAGCAAGCAGCACTCTCACCAGTTGCTGTGAGGATGAGCTCAGTCTCCCCTCGATGCTAAAAGCTCTGCTTGGAAAATTGCTGAGCTAGCAGAAACTGCCATTTCAGTTTTACCCATTTCCTGTTATTAGATAAAACAGTATTAGAGCACTGAGATCCTGCTACCCTGGGCTTTTGCCACGTTCCTGTTACAGCCACTGCCTTCAGCAGGTGAATACTGGCACATCTTGACTTCAACAGGAGCCAGGGCACAGCATGAATTATTTGTGGTAAGGCTGACCTATTTACCAGCAGAAAGACAGCATTCATTCAGGCCCAGATCCCCCAGAGGCTGCTGGTGTCGCTTTACCCACAGGACAATACAACCACATCGCTATCTCTGTCCACCTCACTGGGAGCAGGAGTAACAGTCCCAGCCTGATCCTGCCATGCTCCCAGAGCTTCTCCTGGAGCACAAGTGACACCTCCATGTCCCTTTCAGAGCAAACTACTGGCTTCTGCTGACCAGCGTTTTGTCACCACCGTAAACAACACACGCAGGCATCAGAGCAGTGTGAACCCACAGAGCCTTGAGACAGGGGAGCAGTCACTGCTGAGACAGGGGAGCAGTCACTGCTGACAGCCCTGCTTCAGGCAGACCAGGGCCAGAGGATGCCAGCAGTGTTTGCAGGGTGGCTGCCAAGTTCTGCTCAGGATCCTTCTCTGCACAGCTCCTGCTAAGCTCTTGTATCCTCTAATACAGGCTCCCATCCTCTGTGCACTGGCCAAGGCAGCTTGTGAGGGATATTTCACATCGAGGGGATGCTGAAGTCTTGGTGATACATTTCTGTAAAGCATCTCTGAAGCACAGATCTCCACCAGGCCCTTGTGGGCTGTACCTTTGTCTGCCAGGGACAGCGTGCTGTTGAAGTACTGCTCCTCCACAGTCCATGCTGTGTCATTGATCTTGTTGGACACCCCACAGGATCCAATGCAGCTCACCTTGATGGCTGTGGAGAGACAGGACACATGTCAGCACTGGGAGAAAGCAAAACCTCAGGCTCAGACTTGCTTCAGGTACTGCACTGTGAAGGAACAGTGCCTCCTGAAAACACACACAGGGTGGGAAAATGGAGCAAAGGAATCAGGTCATGCTTTCATTCCAAAAGCATGTTTTCCAGCACTACTGCACACTCCCTGCTACCCCAGTGCTGTTCCCAGCTATTATCACCTTTGAAGTCCTCAAGCTGGCTTCCCTGCCCTGTGAAAGCCCTTACCAGCAGGGATTCCAGCTTCCTGACAGGTAAACCTCTCTAGTTTTCCCCCAAATGAAGCAGTATGCCCTCCCAAAACATGCACCAGCCTTGGCACTCTGGCTGGGAGCAGAAGCCTTGGGTGTCCCTGTCCAGACAGGGATGAGCAGCCAAGGGCTCTGCTGCCTCCCACCCCACAAGGAGCCAGGCATCCCACGCAGTGTCCCGCTGTCCCTGGGAGGAGGGACACGTTTGGCACTGCCCATTAACCAGCAAACAAGGGGTACAGCCCTGTTTGAAGCACCAGCAGAGAGCTGGAATCCCCAGGGCAGCCTGGACAAGCTCAAGTTCACAGCCCTGCTGCTCTCGGAGGACATTCCCAATCCCTGGGAGCCTGCTCCTGAGTCCTGGGCTCAGTCTCCATTTTACAGGTTTGCAGCAAAAGCACTTTGCCCATTAACACTTGTCCTGCATCAGGATCTCCAAAATACAGATACACACTTTGCTTCCCAGCAGCCAGAACACATCCAAGGGAGTGGCTTCCTCCTCTGTTAGAGACACAGCAAAGTCACACAGCAAGAGGTGCCATCTCACCCTCCCAAAAGCAGGGACAGTAATTTGAGCTGTGTTTGTGCCTTGCCTGGATAAAGTCACCCCAGAGCTCGGCCTGCAGTGTGGCTCAGAAGAGCTACGTGGCTCTCAGAGGAGCTCCCCACAGACATTTTCAGTTAGTCTTGGCCAACACTCAGCAGGTTGAAATCAGATTCTGACGTTGACACTTGACCACAGAGACAGATAGACGTGACAGACTGGCCTTGCTGCACAGCAGGAATGATCTGCAGTGCTCCCCCCACGCAGGGAGGACACAGGCAGACCTGTCATGGCACAAACAGCACCTTAAGGGCTGTCCCAGCCTCAGCATCTCCCACTCCAAATCCCATCAGATTTTGCAAGAGCTTTAAAGGAGCCTGCACAACTCCCTCACCCCGCTTGCTAGGTGAATAGTTCTGCTGGCATGAAGGTGACAGGATCCACCAGAGAGACTTTTTCCCTGTTTGACCCATCTGCTCCCCTGTATTCCAGCTGCATCCACAGGCAGCAGGTGGCTGGTTTGCCTTGGCTTCGAGCTCTCCCCCTCCTCTCCACAAGTGTTCTCAGCCCTGTTGATATCATCACCTCCACCCACCTCCCCAAACACTCAGGGCTTCAAGTCATGCTGCTTGCAACCACCTCAAACAGCTCTCCAGAGCACCTGTCTGGCCAGTGTGACTTTGTCCTCCACACTGACTCAAGACAGGGTGGAAAGAACCTCAAATCCAGCCCTCTCTGCCTGGGGAACACACAGTTCTCACCCCAGTCCTGGTGAGGGGGGTGCTTTGCTACATGCAGACAGGTAGAGTGTGCTCCTCAAGGCTTCAAGTCTGTAATCCCACGAGGAAGAAGAGCCTGCCCCCATCAGATCTCCTGCCAGACCCTCACAGCTGATCATGACCGTGAGATGAAGAGCCCATTGCAGTCCAAGTGTTGTTCTACACTCAAGGACAAAGGGTAAGCAGCTCCAGATGCCAACTCTCATTAACCAAACATCAATAGAGCAGCGAGGCTGACACATCACTGGCTTGTTTGTGTCTGTGATGTGCTTCAACATTTCCAAGGCAGGGGAAGAACAGGATAGCGAAGCCTGGGATGGGAACTTCCCCACCAGAGCACACCTGAGCAGACACAGGTGCCCTCCTGAGGTGAACCATCCCAACAAACTCTCCACACCCTCACAGGTGACATCCAACACTCTCTTTTGCCAGATGGCAGAGCCAAAGCCACGGAGGGTTCTCAGCATCAGGAGCAGGGAGTGGTTTTAGCAGGTTCCCATCCCGTGTACCCATACAGCAGCTCTCATGCTCCCACCTTGGACATACTGCCACACCTCTGCACTCACAACAAACCTGTCCTGCTCTGAGTTAGCCCACGTTACACAGATGGATCCAGCAAAATCACACCCAGACTCACCCGCTGCATTCCCACATTTTCACACAGGAGATGCGAGCAAGGAAAAGCCCAACCAAGAACTGGAGAACATTCACATCCTTCAGGAGCAACAGCCCCTGAGCAGGCTCCCCCTCAGCCTCCCTGCACCACAGGAGTTTCTAGATCACCACCATCTGTTGCACCGCCCAGATAAGGGGCCAAGAGACTCCAGTTGCAGCCCGATGCTGCACTGCGGTGCGGAGGCTCTCCTGTTCCAGGGAGGCAGGTGGGTGGGAATGCTCAGGAACACACACTGTGGCCCAGCTCCCTTCCCACGGCAGACAGACTCAGCAAGCAAAGGCAGTGGATTTGCAGTCTGACACTCAGAGCCAGCCCTTGGCTGGTGGGCCCTGCTGCCATGGTAAAGCACTAGGGTTAAAGTCGGACAGTGCCCAAAAACCCCTCTACAGTTTGCAAAGGAGTTTTCCAGCACAGGAGCTACCAGCTTCCCAATTAACCACTGACATCTCAAACTGGCATGGTCCCAGCCCAGGAGGGACAGTCCCTGCAGAGAGAACTCTGGGGCTCCAAGGGATTCCAGTCCTTCATCCCCACCAAGGGCAGCCCTCCCCAGGCACATTCCCTGATCGTCACATGCCCTGGGACTGCCATTCCAGCCCCCCAAAGGACAGAAGGCAGCATTTCAAGCTGAAAAGTTTGAAGGACTTTCACTCCCCCCTTCCCTCTACGCTCCCCAAATTCCCAGGGCTCCATCACCAGGCACATGAAGTCACCAGGTGTAAGACAAGCCTTGGAGCAGTTCAGAGGGCAGAGATTTGTTTTGGAGCATCTTCTCCAACCTGCTCCAGATGCATGAACTCCCCCCACCTCATTGGAGGACAAATGGGGTGGACAACAGCTCTGAGCTATTGTCCCACAGCTGACAGTGGGGCTGTGGCTGGATACAGGGATTGCATATCCCACCTCATCCCCCAGGCTCCTGAAGGAGCCAGCAGATCCCCAGGCCCCTGCAGGGTGGGTGATGCTGGGGACCACAGGTTCAGGACAGCCAGAGTGCCCTGATTTCATCCCCAGAGCAGCAAAGCCTGGCAGCTATAGGGCCAGGTTATTTGGGAGGTTTCAGAGGTGCCTGCTTCAACGGATCAAACTATTTATCTCACTCCTAACCAGGTTTTGGAGCAGTGAACCATGAAATCAGCCTCTCCCACGAGCATCCCATGGGCAGAGGGAGTGACAGGGGTGTGTGACAGGGACAGCTCAGGCACGTGGTTCTGGGGGCAGCTGGAACCTAAAAACGGCATTGTCAGGACAGACGTGGCAAAACCAGCACTGTCAGAGCTGCTGCAATGGAGCCATCTGAGCACAGAGCTTGTCAGCCTGCCTGTCAGGAAGCAAAATGCACAGTCTGAGCCTTTCCAAGGAAATCTTGGAACTGCCAAGCTGCAGATAGGGAAAATAGGAAGTTTCTGCATCAGAATAGGCCAGTTCCAGTTATTAGAAACCCACTAAAAATGCCTTTGGAATCCAGTGCTACCAGTGGCCCCAGTCACCTTCCTCCTGTTCCCTGTTTACCCAGGCTGATTTGGATAAATACAGGAAAAAAACAAAGTTCAAAAACAGTAGGGGGAGTGGAAGGGGGAGGCAAAGAGCAGCAAGTAGAGAAGCAATGAATGATGAAGCCATGCAGAAGGCAAGAGCCCTTCACCCCTGCAGTCCCTCGGGGATTCAGGGAAGCGGGCAGCTCCACATCCAGCCAGACACATCTTTAGCAACACGCTACAGCACGCGCCAAGTGCTGGAAATAAAAGGAGACAGCTCAGCCATATCCATCTCTGCACAAAGTAAAAATAGAGATGCCAGGAGCTGGGCACGTCTGCCTCCTTCCAAGGTGATTTAAGGAGAGCAGCCACAGACTTCAAACTGCTTTTTCTCCTGACCCAGTGAGCTGCCCTCCTCGGTGAGCTGGCGTGGCATTTCGGGCATGAGGAAAGCACAGAACACATCCCCTCCTCTGCCAGGGGCAGGCTGTGTGTGCACATCCCTGCTTCCAAAATCCAGCCACGTGCTGAGCAAGAAGAGGCTCAATAGCCACCCTGCTTTACCCAGCCTCAGTCCCAAATGAATGCCTCTGACTTCCAGTCCCACCTATGTCACACACGTGCCGCAAGAGGTATGGGCAGAGGGGGAGGGACGGAGCTGCTGCTTGGTTGGTTTGGGTTTTCTAGGCTAGGCAGGGGAAGCAGCAAAAGCAGTTCATAGAAACACAGAATACTCTGAGCTGGAAGGGACCCACAAGGGTCATCAGGTCCAGCCCCTGGCCCTGCCCAGACCCCCCAACAACCCCACCCTGTCCATCCCTGGCAGCGCTGGCCAAACGCTCCTGGAGCTCTGGCAGCCTCGGGGCCGTGCCCATTCCCTGGGGAGCCTGGGCAGTGCCCAGCACCTCTGGGGGAAGAATCTTTCCCTGATCTCCAGCCTAAGCCTCTCCTGACACAACCTGACACAGTCAGAGGTGGTGGCTGTTGCATTTGGCAGCAGCTTAGGCAGGATAAACAGACCATCCCAGCATTCCCTTTCCTCAGCAAGGATGGACGAAGAGCTGGCAACCAGCTCTGAAATGGCACTTACAAACAGCCCTGGGATTTTGCCAGCTGAAGCTTACCCACGTCACCACGTGGCCCCAGCCATGTCTGCTGGACCCAGAGGCTCCAGCCCTCCCTGCTGCAGGGAAGGAGGGGCCCAGCCCTGCACAAGCAGGATGAGATGAATGGCAGAGCCCTGTGTGCCTGCAGTGACCCCACAGAGCACAAGGGACCAGGGCATGCTTTAGTAACGGAATCAGAGGGCAGCCAGGGACTGAGATACCCTCTGGAAAACTGATGCACGCCTGGGTGCAGCTAACAAGGGAGCAGGGGAAGAGAAAGTGGGAGCTGTGTGAGTCAAGTGAGTCTGCATCAAAGAAGTCTTCACTTCATGGAAACCAGCCATGGGAAGCCAGAGCCCCCTTCCCTCATCCTTCTTCATCAGAGCTGTGGCAGACAGCAATCACCACGTTTTAACTGATTCCCTCAAGCTGCCATCTGAGTGCACAGAGCTACAGGGACTCTGAGCATCCATGAGTGGGGAATGAGCCATTTTCCATCCCAGGAGCTAGAAACAGCCCTGGGAGAAGGGGTGATGTATCCCCCTGAGCCCCAACGCCTCCCCAAAGCGTGATAGCAGGGAGCTATCCTTGACAGAAGGATGGGCCATCACACCTCAACACACAGCACCACAGCCCCACCTTGGAGTGACACCTCTACGTTCTACAAAGATCACAAGTTTGGGTATGCCCTGAGATCCTCCAGCCCTGTAAATCTCTGCCCTGGATCTGCATGAAAATGAGTGGTTTGAGGTTACCCACACTGCCAGCAAAGCAGGACCAGATAGTGCTGGGAAAATGGAAAGCCTGGGAGAGAGCAAGACCCACAGGCACAGCAAGTTACTCTCAGTTTGTAGAGTAATTGGGTAATTCCTAGAAAAGTTCTGTGAAAAGTGGACACTGAGGAAGCCGAGGCAGCAAAGAGGTGCAGGATGATGTTTTTCTGCTGATGGCCTTTACACAGAAACACACCCATACAGCTTCAGACAGAAAGGGCTGAGTAGGAAGGCTGGAAACTCACGAGATACACAACTCCCTCGTGCATGAATATATTGAGACACTACTAATTAAACCAACAGCTCCTAATTAAATCTCAGCTGTCCCCATCCTTCTGGGTCCATCCTGTCAGTTCTTGAGACACAAATGGTCTTGAGCATTTCACAAGCCAGTGAGGCAAGAGCACAGCTTACACCAAGTGCTGGAAGCAGCAGTGGGTTTGGCACAAGGTTAAGAATTGTCTGGGGAGATTTTTATCTTCTTCCTTCCCAAGAGCCCCACACAGGGGCAAGAAAGGGATCTGGCCTCTAATGTGGAAGGAGTTGTCTAGAAGAGCTGTCTCTGCTTTCCATCTCAACTCAAATCCAAGCCTGTAGCCGGGCCCCGGGAGGTGTCTTGTCTGGAGCTGACACACAGGGAGCTGCATCTCCCACAGCACCAGCAGCCTGCAGCTCATGGAGGACCTGGCTGCTGCTCCTCGTGACCCAGGGGGACATCCCACCTCCCACAGCCTGCCAGCCATCACACAGCTCACACCCAAGCCAGCTCTCTGCTGGGAGACAGGCTCCCTGTGAAATTCTGAGTTGTTGCTGTGTCTGACCCCTCTCTGTCCCTGTGGCAATGCTGCTGCCATGCACGATCCCAGCTGCAGCCCCTCTGCAGGGGCACAAGTGCCGTGGGTGAGGAGGGGTG
>VZTX01027969.1:1229-19235 GCA_013400915.1 Pardalotus punctatus
CTTCCCTGTGAGGGTGCTGAGGCCCTGGCACAGGATGCACAAAGAAGTTGTGGCTGCCCCATCCCTGGAAATGTCCAAGGCCAGGCTGGACAAAGCTTGGAACAGCCTGGGATAGTGGAAGGTGTCCCTGCCTATGGCAGGGGGTGGAACTGGACAGGCTTTAATGTCCCTTCCAATCCCAACGGCTCCAGGAGTCTTGGAATCTCTGGAATAACGGAGCTGGCCACAGGAGGGCAGCAGCAGGCTGGGAGGAGCAGGCAGAACACAGGTCTGGGATACATAAAGGACATTTCCGACTGCTGCACAATCCCCCTCCTCGCACCCCCAGCACAAATCACTCTCTCCTGCACATCCCACGATGCTTTATGAGAGCTGGAGGCACTCATCTTTTTCCAAGAGATCACAGAATATCCTCAATTGGAAGGGACCCACAGGATCATCCAGTCCAGCTCCTGGCCCTGCACAGACACCCCAACAATCCCATCCTGTGTCTGAGAGCATTGTCCAAACCCTCCCTGGAGCTCTGGCAGCCTTGGGCCCGTGACCATTCCCTGGGGAACTGTTCCAGTGCCCCACCAGCCTCTGGGGGAAAGAACCTTTTCCTGATATCCAGTCTAAGTCTTCCCCGCTTGGAATGAACACCAAGTACTTTAATTACAAGCAGGGTTTCACCTCAAACCACATCGTCTGCTCCAATGTATCGACTGTAGCTCCAGGGATACCCATGGATCCAAACAGACCCATTTTTTGGGTGAAAACACCTCCCTTTTACAAGAAAACACAGACATCTGCTGCCATTTTAGCACCATCCTGAATCAGTGCCTTTGCACCCTCGGAAGAGGAGCTCCCTGTCCAAAAGCATTGCTGCCAGGTGGGGTGGACAGGCAGCCTCTATCCAGCCGCAGTGGTTCACACACAAAAACCTTCAGAGGTCTCCTCCAGTGGGAATTACCATCTCCATATCCAGCCAGGACCAACAGGTCAGGGAGTGCTCCTGGAGCTTCCCTACCAACACACTCAGCAGGGGTCAAACCACTGCCCACGGCAGCTGAGTCCGATGGGTTCGGGTGTGTGACCAGCCCCCGCAGCCACAGAGCTGATCATATCCTAAATAATTCTCTCTGTTCACATAGGGTTTGTGTGGCTACAATACCTTGGCACAGGTGCGAGTCCCGCACCACCTCCTGTCTCAAGCAGACTTTTCACAACAGCCTGGGAGGGGCAACACCTCCCTCCCACCTTGCAGCTTTTCCTGCTGCCATCCTCAGCCCCGGTCACTCAAGAGCAGCAAATGCAGGAGGGGAGGGAAGCACTGGAAGAGGGACAGCATCGACCTGCTCACCCGCTTTGCTGCAAAAGCAGATAAATCCTGCCCAGACAAAGCCAGATTCCTCAGATTCCTACAGATTCCTACAAGAGCAGCAGCGAGACGGTCTTCTCCAAGTGCCACAAGAGATGCTGCAGGGGCTTGATACAGCTCGGACAAAGCCAGCCCGCAGGCACAGACTCACCTTCCCCACTGGCTGGTGACGCCCATGGGATTTTGGGACTGCTGCTGGGTGCAGGAACTCCTGGGCTGTCTGCAGAGCTGAGTCCTCCCAGCCTTTCTCAGGACAGAGAAGCAGGAGCGTGGGAGGAGCGCCGCAGCTGTTCCTCCCACAGGTAACCCTATTTCCCTGGAACACGGCAGCACTCCCATTGCAAAGGCCTTTGCTCTGCTGTCAGGTGGAAAGCACTGCCTGACAGGGCTTCACTCTCTCTGTGTAAACACACCTGTGCTCCCACACCCAGGGATAAAGCCTGTTCTCTGCTCCCAGCCTGTGGATCACCCCTGGAAGGCTAAAGGTCTGCCCACACCTTGGTTTCACACACAGCAGAACATTGGGAAGACAACGCTTTTTTTTCCCTATTAATCCCTAGATCTGGTTTGGCACCTGTTCAAAGCACTTGGCAAAGCCGCAGGGTGATGGTGGCTTGATTGGGAGCACCACTCTGGAAATGCTGCCTGCCTTTCCTAGCAGGACACAACTGGATTACCACCCCAGGACTTAGTTTATTTTATAGCAGCCCGCAGGAAGGCTGTTGGAGGGCACACAAGAATCCAGAGCAATTATTGGCCCTCCTGTTATTCCCATGAAATGCTCTTCTTATTTGTAAATGAAAGCAACCCCTGCAGAAAACAGGTGTAAGGCAAGACGTGGTTTACAGATAACGTTTTCACTCACTTTTTGTAATAAGAGTTATTCCCTGTTCCAAGCCACAGGTCCAGATGGGAGGTGATGCTTCCCCTCTGCTCTGCTCTGGTGAAACCCCTCCTGAAGTCCTGCTTCCAGCTCCAGGGTTCCCAGCACTGGAAGGACGTGGATCTGTTGGAGAGAGTCCAGAGGAGGAACACCAAGTTGATCAGAGGAGTAGAGCAGCTCTGCCATGAGGAAAGGCTGAGATAATTGGGATTGTTCAGCCTGAAGAAGAAGGCTTCGGGGTAACCTGCTTGTCCCTGCCAGTACCTGAAGGGAGCCTGCAAGGAAGCTGCAGAGGGGCTTTGGACAACGGCCTGGAATGGCAGGACAAGGGGAAAGGCTTCCCACTACCAGAGGGCAGGGTTAGATGGGATATTGGGAAGAAATTCTTCCCTGTGAGGGTGCTGAGGTCCTGGCACAGGTTGTGCAGAGAAGCTGTGGAAGCATTCACGGCCAGGCTGTAGCACTATTACACATGAGGGGGGAACAGCACATGACTCCCACAGCTGTTTTACCAACCAGTGAGGCATCAAGAGGAGCTTTCTAGAGCTTTCCAGAGCTTTTGCTAATAGCTCCTTTTGGCCAGTTTATGGCACCTCTTGGGGATGTCACCGGGTACAGCACATGGCCCTGGCACCGTGAGGGGCAGAGGGGGAAGCGGAAGGTGGCACAGCCCAGGGGCTGGCAGGAGGAGCTCAGCACTGCTACCTGTGCTAGGCGGTTCTGGGCTTGCCACTCCTCTGGGTGAGGGTGAAGGGCAACTCCCTCACCTCCTCTCGATATCTGCCCACTTCCAGGCAGAGGCAGCTCCCTCCCAAGGCAGGCACGAGTCCCACACGGAAGTCAAGGCGCTGCTTGGCTCACATGAGACCTCAGGCAAAGGAGCTGGGGAAGGAAACCTCACGGTGAGAGAGCCCAGGAGCGTCCGGCCCATCCTGCCCGCCAGCCCGCTCCTGAGGGATCTGCCCCGAGGGGCTCCAGGAGAGAAGGGCAGCGAGGAAGGCTCTCCGCTTCACCATGCAGGTAGGAATGGAAACCGCCCTGATATTCCCAGGATGCTGCTTTTCAGCACCTCTGAGCACGGGAAACACTAACCTCCAATCTCTACCACTCATCTGCTTTTGGCCTCTAAGGTAAGAAATTCCTACCACAAGTGAGTGACAGGGAAAGTGGGATGAGCTGCCAGTCCCATGCACCATCGCAAGGTGCAGTGGGGTCACACTGGCCCCACATGCTTGTACCAGAGTTCAGAGGTGCCAGAGCATGGATCAGAGAAGGATGGTATGGATGGAGCTTATGTAAACCCAGGAATGAGCACTGCAGAGGTGACAGCCCCCCGTGTTCCAGGAGCACCTGGAATACAGCCAGGGCAGAGGGGCAGCTGTGATCTTTTTCTTCTCTAACTTGGAAGAAAAGATGCGGGTTTTTTTCCCTGGAAAAAGCCAGGCAAACTCTCCAAGGCTGGGACAGGTAGTAAAGGTACAGGTCTGCCTGTCCACACAAAGGCTGTCCCACTTCTCATGAAGCCGTGGGCTAAGGCAGAAGTGCTCCAAGGGAAGCTGTGTAAGAAACATCCTGGCGATAAGAGCAATTTGATCATCTCAGTGTAGGTGATGGGAACCACCCAGCCCCACACTAATCCATGGCTGGAAAGGAAAACAAGGATGCCAGATCCCATCCAGGTCCTTTTCCTGAGTTACTCACATGGGTGACTCCACACCCAGCCCAATGGTGCCTGTGGCCATTTCCCAGAAGAAACGCTCAGGGCAGTCGGTTACCCGGCCTGTGACAAGGGGACAAGGACCAGTGATACACCTGCAGGCACGGAAACCCTTTTCAGCATGGAAATTCCTGCTTCCCATTGTGCCAGTCACTTCTCCTACACCTTTGCACAGCAGCACCTCTACATCCTGTTCCGACCACAGGGCAGGAAGGAGTGAAACTGAAATGGTCCTTCCTGACAGCAGGGATAGAGTCCAAGGTCTGTACAACCACTGCAGAGCCCAGGTGGCTTTACCTGCTCCTGATTCCACTGCCTGGTGAGGCCAGAGCACAGCAGCCACCATCAGACAGCATCCCTGATTCCTGGGAAAAACCATTCAGGTGTGAGAGTAACAGTGATCCAAAGTCCCTGCCCTCTGCGGCTGTCCCTGCCCACACATCCCTGCCTTCCCACCAGGACCTGCAGTGACAGGAAAAAGGGGGAATGGCTTCAAACTGAGAGAGAGCAGGGTTAGATGGGATATTGGGAAGAAATCCTTCCCTGTGAGGGTGCTGAGGCCCTGGCACAGGGTGCACAGAGAAGCTGTGGCTGCCCCATCCCAGAAGTGTCCAAGGGCAGGTTGGACAGAGCTTGGAGCAACCTGGGACAGTAGAAGGTGTCCCTGCCCATGGCAGGGGGGTGGAACTGGACAGGCTTTAAGGTCCATTCCACCCAAGCCACTCCGGGATTCTGGGATTCTGTACACACCCCATATGGCCCCAAAGGCAGGATGGGGACCTGCACAGCTGGCCAAGCAACTGGGGCTTAAAGCAGCCACTGGTATGAATCCAACATCCCATTTTTGAGTCCACCTTGGTAACCTCTCAGTCTCTTCCCAAGGAAGTGGACATGCTGGCGGGGATGCTCTGACTCCCAAGCAGGACCATGCCTGCAGGTGTTGCAGCTGGGAGCCACCTGGGAACAGAAGGTCCCTTCAGCTCATCTTGAGCTCCACTGGGGTCATCAGCAGCAAGAAAAGTGTGCCAAGGTGGCTTTAGGAACACCCCAAAACATCCCCGTACCCAAAGGATGACTTCCCCTCCACGTCCCCATGATTACAGGAGGCGCTGGCAGGGAATTGCTGCAAGATGAGGCTGGTGCACATGGAGGCTGAGAGAAACCAGACAGGCAGGAATGAGCCAACACGACAGCAGAGAGCTGTGCCAGGACAGATCTGTGCCAGCATCAGAGCACTGGCAGTGTGGCAGAGCCCAGAGAGGCTCCCACTCCCTCTCCTGTGCCCAGAGAAGGGCTCAGACTGGGATACTGGGAACCGCTGCATCCAATCCCACCCCGCAAACCTAGTCAGAGCAGATGACAGCACCATAGCTCCCCCCCAGCCTCTTGCCATAAACTGCGTACCTTTTATCCAAGAGAAGTTCTGGCTTTTGTTACAACAGCACCTCTGGGGGAGAGCATCCATCTTCTCAAGCCTTCCCACCTCTCCTTCCTGCCTCATGGCTCTTGTGCTTTGGCTCATCCACGTGAGCCACAATCTGGCAGAACATTTCAGCCCTTTCCTCATCCCGGCCTCTCTGCTCCCATGGCCTCATTCTCCAGTGGAAGCCTGGGATCTATACATTACATCAGGGCACAGTTGCACCACCACAGCTCTGCTGCCGAGATTACAGCCAGAGGAACTCGTCTGGCTGGCCGCTCTTTCAGGTCACAGTGTCTCTGGTGACACCAAGTGACAATATTCCCACCCCTGGCAGCTCCTTCCCGCTGCTGCACTGCATCACCTGCCCTCGGGAACAGCAGCATAACTGTTTGTGGGGACACACCACGAGTCACGTCAAAGGGTGGAAAAAAGCCCCACAAGGGCAGCTGATGGTTTAAGCTGAAGGAAAGCAGGGTTAGATGGGATATTGGGAAGAAATCCTTCCCTGTGGGAGTGATGAGGCCCTGGCACAGGATGCACAGGGAAGCTGTGACTGCCCCATCCCTGGAGTGTCCAACACCAGGCTGGACAAAGCTTGGAACAACCTGGTCTAGTGAAAGATGTTTCTGCCCATGGCAAGGTGTGGAACTGGAGAGGCTTGAAGGTTCCTTCCAACACAAACCATTCCATCATTACCTGTTTTGTGCTCCCCTGGAGCCGCACCCTTGGGTGTCTGAATGTAATTTCCTGTAACCAGGAAGGTGGGAGCTGCCTTGGCCCCTGCACAGCCGTTCTTGCCAGAGCCACTGGCACACAGGAGGGGAACAGCGAAAAGCCAGAGTTCAGGCAGTGTTTGGACAACGCTCTTACACACATGGATGCTTGGGGTGGTCCTATGCAGGGCCAGGAGCTGGATTCAATTATCCTTGTGAGTCCCTTCCAACTTGGGATATTCTATGATTCCATGATAAGCAGCTCATCCTCCCCTCTCTGTCCCTTGGCTGCAGCCTGAGGCATCCAACATGTTTTCCAAGAACTTTCTTCACCTGCTTTCCTGCAGGGTTGTGCCAGCCTGCAAGTGTTCATGCTTCACTCTCCCTTCACTGGAATTTAAAACTACCTTCTCCACCCTCCCCAAAAAGCCAACAGTGCCCTATCTGTTAGGAACAACTGACAAATTGAAAAGGATGATTAAAGCCTGTAAAATCCACTGTAGCATGGAGAGAGAGGGTGAAGGGGGAACACTTTCCCAGTACAAATGTCAGGGCATCAGGTGAAGGAGCTGAGGTAGGTTTTTTCTCATGGTTCAGATCCCTCACAGCCCCAGGGCACCATTGGGCATGATGAGTTCTAGAGGAGGCTGCACACCCTCCCAGGACAGCCGTCCCTCCAGCATCCCTAAACACAAATCCCTGGCTGGCTCAGGAAGATCCCAAACTGGTGATCAGGAGCATGTGGGAGGAGGTTTCACACAAGCCAGCTTTTACCTTCCTGTCTGGGCATCCCTTCAAGGTTGCTGGAAGAGGAAAGCACAGGATCTCCCAGGGAGCCTGCTGAAGCCTTCCCTTCACTGGTTTTCTTTTCAGCAGGATGAAATCCTGTTGACTCCCTGGAGGGAATTTCCTGTTGAAGACACGGACCCCTTTGCCTCCCCGGTAAGCTTTGCTCCTTCTGCACCTGCAGCGAGTCCAACCCACCTCAGAGAGGGGACAAACCCCCATTTCCCCTGCTCATTCCCAGTTCCTCTCTACGGAGCCACAATGAGGGTCCAAACCTCCAGGAGGCTGGAGCTGGGAGGGAGAGCTCTCAGCTTTCCAACCCTAATAATTCCGTGGTGGTTTTGAGGGCAGAATGAAGAGAAGTGGGATTTTGTCCTGGTGAGCGACATCCACGAAATGGGCAGCGAGAAGGAGATCAAGAGGAAGAAGTTCCTGGATGAGCTGAGCAAGAAGGGCTTCACCATCAAGGTGAGGGGCTGTGGGAGGAAAAGGCAGCAGATACTCAGCCTGGCTTGTGGGTTCCTGCATCCCAGAAAATGGGAGAAGCCTGGATCATTGAGCTGTTCACCATATCAGAGCTAGAAAATAACCCACTTGCTCAACCAGAG
Organism: Pardalotus punctatus; assembly: GCA_013400915.1. Classification (NCBI taxonomy): domain Eukaryota; kingdom Metazoa; phylum Chordata; class Aves; order Passeriformes; family Pardalotidae; genus Pardalotus; species Pardalotus punctatus. Next base: position 8,720 of record VZTX01027969.1, read on the forward strand.
GAGAGAGACCCCAGTCTCAGGACTCCCACAGCACCCAGCCCTTCCAGCTCTGGCCCTGTTTTGACAGCCCTTCTCTTCCCCTCACCAGAAAATTGAGGACACAAAGCTCTTTTATGGAGTCCGTGCTCCGCAGCACATCTTCCGGAAATACCAGTGTCTGCTGAGCAACCCCGACAGCAGGCAGCAAAACTCCAATGCCCACGACGATGTCCCAGTGACCACCAGGTGTGTTCTGAGCTGATTTCCAGCATCCTGCACTCAACATTCTCCACACCAGCATCTATTTTCCAGCTCGGTTCACAGCTGTGCCAGCTTTTCATTTTCCACAGAACCTTCCTTCACCTCCCACGTGCAAAGCTGACAGCTTATCACTCCCCACATTTCTCCCTCCTGTGCTTCCCTAGATTTTAGTGCACACCTCTTCCCTTCTCTGCCCTGTTTTTCTGAGCCACACAACACAAGTCTGTACCCCAGAGCAGCCTTTAACCAGATTTTCTCCTTGTTCAGGATACGGATTGTGCACTTCATCCTGCAGAACACTGTGACATCTGACTTAGGTAAGGGAATGGGGATCACAGGGGTGATGCTCAGCCTGGATCTGCAGGAAGAATCCTGCCACATGGTGGGCACTGGCACCCCTGCTGTCTTGCCATGCTGGAGAGGATAGAAAAAGGGGAAGCTCAGACAAGTCAATTTGCTGCTGCTGCATCCAGAGGCTGGGAGGTTTGGACTGCAGGAACCAGCAGTTCCTCTGCTCTCTCCCCCCAAATTCCTAAGCCTAACCGTCTCCCTTCTGCTGCTCCTAGAGAAGCTGCGTGACCTGATGAAGAAGAAGGTGTTTGAGGCTGCTTTTCCCCTGCACGAGGTGAGGCCGAGCACACAGTGCCTGGGAGGAAAAGCCAGGAGAGATGGAGGAGCAGGATGGGGTGGGGGGAACCTGTGGGTGACTGGGGCTGCACCAAGAGATCACTGGGTGAAGGGCACTGCAAAGCTCCCAGCAGCTGCCTCGGAGCTGGGGCATTAAGGGTGCCCTGACATTCCTGCATCCAACCAACTTCTCTGCTCTGCAGAAAGAAGAGGTAAGGGAATTCCTAAAGGAGAAGTGGGCTCGCTGGAGAGTTATGTTTAAGCAACAGCCAATTGAGAAGATCAGGTAACACAGGCACAAGAGGCAGATCTTTCTAACCAAGAGGTCCCACCTGAAACCCAGAGAGCTCAATGCCCTTTGCCAGGCTCCTGCGTTGTCTAAAAATCATTAGTTTGAGGCTGGCTCTCTCACAAGCACTGGGCAGCTTCTGCAGCTTCCAAAGCTCTTAGCCTGAGGGTTGTCCCTGTGGCTCGGAGCTCCATCTGCTAACCCTGCAGCATGAAACAACCCCCACATCTGTGCAGACTGTAATGAACTTGTTCGGTTTTCAGCCACCTTCAGAAGGCAGGAGAGGTGGGAATGGAGCACCAGCGCTGCACACCCAGCCCGAGGCTGAACTCGGGGCAGTAAAGGCAACATGGGACTCCTACAAGCACATGAAATCCCAGGAAAGAGAACGGCTCTTGTTTTTGAAAACTAATTCCATGGGCAGGGACAGGAGGGAAAAAAGAATTTGTTACTTCACAAACCTGCCAGGGGACTCTGGTAGAGTGGGGAGATCTTAAAATAGATATGCACCTCTGACACCTGGCAAAAAGTCAATTCCTGTGGGATACAGGGCTCCCAGTCCCTCAGTCAGTAGGTCATTTCTTATCCATGACTCCAACCTGCTCCCCACACCATAAAAACTGAGATACTTCCACCACAGGCATTTTCTAGTGACTCCCAAAACCTGATCTCTCTGGCCACAACACCCACCTCACCTTTCCTCCTAGGTGCTATTTTGGAGAGAAGGTGGCCTTGTACTTTGCCTGGCTGGGCTGGTACACCTACCTGCTGGCTTTTGCTGCCCTGGCTGGGCTGGTGACCGTTGTGGCTGGGACTACTGTTTTCAGTTCCAGCCAGGTGAGGTAAGGCCCTTGGGAATGTCAAATGCACAGCCCGTTCAGCTCTGCAGGTGGCTCCAAGGCACCCTTATCCCCCTTGGCTTCCCTCCTCCTTTCTCTCCAGCAAGGAGATCTGTGATGCCAACAACACCATCATGTGCCCGCTCTGTGACCAGAAGTGCCCATTCTGGGTCCTCTCCGACACCTGCACCTACGCCAAGGTAGGGAACCCCCTTCCCAAGGCAGGCTCAAGGTAAAGGATGGGGAAACACTCCCAGCTCGTGCTGCTCCCACACCACTAGGGAGAAACACCACCCCAGATCACAGTCTCCATCACCACCAGTAAAGATTTCACCAGTAACAAACGCCAGTGCCCATCACCTTCCTGCATTTTTCCCTCCTGTAGCACCTGTCTCGGGAGAGACAAGGGCAGCAAGACCCCGAGGTGCCACAGCCCCTGCACCTCAGTGCCCCATCACGCTCTTCCTCCATCTCTTCCAGGTCACTCACATGATTGACAACGAGGCCACTGTCGTGTTTGCCATGTTCATGGCTATCTGGGGTAGGTGTCCATGTCTGAGTGCCCTGCACACACGGCTGGGAGAGGGAGCAGAAGGCAAAAAATGGGACATCAACATAGCTTCACCCTTTTGGGAGGTTTATATCTCCTCCGCTTCCAGGGCCTTCAGCTCCCCTTCCAGACACAGCAAGAGACAAAATCATCCTGGTGATACCCTCCAGCTCCCCAAATATTCCTTACCTGTCCTACCTGAAGCTTCCGCTCACCACAGCCTCCCCCAAAGCCCGCAGCAGTTTTCTAGCAGCTGCCGATAACCGGCCACAGCCACAGGAAGGAGGGGCCTCCAGACTCCTCCTCCACCTTCCCAAATCACTACACCGCCTCTTACTTGCTGTGGGGCGATGGGATCCCATTGCCTCCTCCGTTACACACTCATCTGGCTTTTCCACAGCCCTTTCCTTGACCAGCCACCTCAGGAGTGGGCCAGGTGTCCCACCTGCAAAGCCATCCTCCTGGGTGTGTCTGTGGGCTGGGTTACACAGGGACACTCTCAGAGGGGTCAATCCAATTAACAGAAGGGGTGCTTGGAATTGGAGCTGGAGAGATGTAGCCTTGCCAGGGTGTGATGCAGGACACCCATTCCACCTGAAAGGTGGCTTAGCCCAAATTCCCTACGGACACTAGAACAGGCCTGACTGCCAGTAAAAGCTCACCTGCACCATCCCCTTTCCCTCACTGCTGCCTGTCCAGGATCCTTTCAGGTCACCAAGGTACAGAGGGGGCTGCCTGTCCCTCACGGGCAGTCCGGGCTGGTTTGCTATCAGGTTGGGTGTGATGTGACTCTCTGGGGGACAGAGGGGTGGCTTCCAGAGCCATCCCTGAGTATCACTGCACTTTCCCCTTCCCAATCCAGCCACTGTGTTCCTGGAGCTGTGGAAGAGGGAGAGAGCCACTGTGGTCACCGACTGGGACCTGTACGGGTGGGATGAGGAAGAGGTGAGGACAAAATCTTTCCTGCTTGGTGCTTCCCTTTTCAGGGTAGGAGTCACCCCCACCTAGAAAAGATACATCAGAGGGGTCCCTTGCCCAGACTGAACTCAGTCAGGCTTGGCCACGCTCTTGTGGGTTGGGTGCTCACCCCTGTCCTTCTGCAGCACTGCTCATCACATATGTCCATTGACACAAGAGGCACAAAGCACTGCTGGGTCCTTTCTTTCCTTTTTTTTAACTTTAATTCTTTTTTAAGGAGGAGCTGGCTCTGGAACTGATCAATAATTTGCAGCACGAACCCCGGCTGTACCAGCACTCCTACTTCCGCAGCACCATCGTCCTCGTCCTGGTTCTGCTGATGGTACGTGCCAGGTGACCACGGGAAAGTTTTGTTTAAGGGCACATGGACCAAAGGAGCAAAGGCAGAAACCAGGATTTTAGGGCAGTTCCATGCCCATCACAAGGATCCTGGGGCTTCTTCACACTCACACCTCGTTGTGCTGAGAGCAGGGGCCACCCACCCTTCAGGGACATGGGTTGAAGGCTCTGCTCTTGCAGCAAGGATCAAAGCAGTGACACAGAAGGCAGGAAGAGGCAAATCCTGATGCCCTCATCTCCACTCCATGGGTCAGTGGAGACTGGTTCAGGTGGAGACACAGAATCCTGGAATCACAGAATGTTAAGGGTTGGAAGGGACCTTATCTAGTCCCAACCCCTGTGCCATGGGCAGGGGCACCTCTCACTACCCCAGGTCGCTCAAGGTCTTGTCCCACCTGGCCTTGAACACTGCCAAGGCTGGGGCATCCACAGCCTCCCTGGGCAGCCTGTTCCAGTATCTCCCCACCCTCACAGGGAAGAATTTCTTCCTAACATGCAGCCTAAATTTCCCTTCTTTCAGTTTGTACCCATTACTCCTTGTCCTATCACTACACCCAGCTCACCAACCTGTCAGCCTCCACCGAAAGGCACTGGTTTGCCTTTGAGGCCACATGGGATGGAGCACATGCCCTCCATGGCCCCTGACCTCTCCTCTCCCACTCCACAGATCGTGGTGCTGATCGGCATCGCCCACGCGCTCGTCATCTACCGGGTGGTGGCCATGGCGCTGTTCACACAGAGCCACCTGGAGCTGCTGCGCGAGCACGCCAACACCATGGCCGTGATGACGGGGGCCGTGCTGCACTACATCACCATCGTCATCATGACCAAGGTGAGGAGCCACACGGGGTGCCTGGCAGGATTTCTCTATGGCCAGCCCTCCTTGCTCACGGCATCCCTTTGTCCTGCAGGTCAACCGGTGGGTGGCCCTCTTCCTCTGCAACCTGGGTAAGGGAAATGGGGTGTCTGTCTCCCAACTGCAGCACCCCTTTGCCCCTGAGCACAGCCAGCCTGCCGTCCCCTTCCCTCCCTCCACCAGCACAAGGCCGCTCCGGGGCAGCTCCAGCCAGAGGGCCAGCACACACTCACCTGTGGCCCATGTGCTGCCACCTGGCTGTCCCACAGCCAGCTTTGCAGGGACACTCACCCTATGGGGCTGAGACGTGGCGTGAGCAGGAAGCCACCCAAGCTCCAGAAGAGCTCACACCATGGATTTCCTCCCAGCTCTAAGGACCCTTCTCCCCCTGCTCATGGCTCTGAGGGATGTCCCTGCTTGGCTGGCCTCACCTCCATCAAAGGGCCCAGGAGGGCAGGGAAGGCTGCACGAGGGGCAGAGACACCCTTCAGACCTTCAGAGCTGTGGTGGCACCAACGAGGGAGCAGGACAAGGTCCCATTGCTCTGTGACCGAGCCCCTGGGCATTGCTCCCTTTCCTAGAGAAACCACGGACCTTCTCCCAGCGGGAGAACAACTTCATCGTGAAGATCTTCACCTTCCAGTTCTTCACAAACTTCTCCTCACTCATCTACATCGCCTTCTTCCTGGGACGGTGAGTGGAGAACACAGGGCAGCTGGGGTTTGGGATGGATGTTCCCAACTCTCCCCAGGGTGTCAGGACAGACCCCTGCCCAGCCCCTCTGCACTCCCCACCAGGCACAGGGACTGAGGAGGGCCATGACCCCATGGGTATCACTGTTGCTTCCTTGCTCAGGATCAATGGCCACCCAGGGCACTACGTGCGCATCGCTGGCCGCTGGAGGCTAGAGGAGGTGAGCATCCACTCTCTGACCCCACAAACAACTCCTCCTCTTCCTTTCCCTACTGCCCAGGAAGGCTCTGGGAAGCTCAGCTTCCTCCTATAGCACCTGCCAAAGGGTCCCTCAGGCCCACCCACCCTGCTTGCAGGGCACAACCCCTGTCTTGTTGTCCCCTCCAGTGCCACCCCAGTGGCTGCATCACCGACCTCTTCATCCAGATGGCCATCATCATGCTGCTCAAGCAGACCATCAGCAACATCATGGAGTATCTGATCCCGTAAGTTTCCCACACCAACACTTTCCAGAGAGTAACCCTTGTCTTTTTCCTTTTTCCCTTCCTCCAGGGATGCGCTGGCAGCAGCCCAGCCCTGCTGCTCTCTGCAGGCAGCCACACAAATCCCTCTCTCCCCTTGCAGCTGGATATCCCACCATCTACGGAAGCAGCATAAGCGCCCCAAGAAGAGAAGCGTGATGTTAGGAGAGGAGGAGGAGGCCGAGGACCTCTGCAAAAGGCAGTGGCTGAAAAACTATGAGCTCAACGAGGTCAACATCTTCAGCTTGTTCAACGAGTTCTTGGAGATGGGTACGTGGGGCAGGGGGCAGATCCACGTGCACTCCTTGGCTGGGGAGCCCATACACAGCTAGGGGAGAGCTCTGAGCCACAGCTCCACACCCAACCCAACTCTGAGAGCCCTGGGACACCAAGATCATACCCAAAACAGAGAGCAGGCAACTGTGCTGGCCTTGGGCCCTGCCTCGGACCTTCCTCTCCTTCCAGGGCCATGGCTGTAACCCCAGGGTGTCCCTGTGCCTGGCTGGCTCAACTATCCCCACAGATCCCACTCTCTGATAGCCCTGTGAGAGCTGGGGGTCCCCAAGATGTGGCTATGTCCCCCTTCCACTCCTGAAAACCCATGACACGAGTCACAAAGCAGGACAAGCCCAGGCAGTGTGGGATGTCCCCTCTGTGGCAGCTTCACACCAGCACCCGGCGTTTTCCCCTCCACAGTGATCCAGTACAGCTTCACCACTATCTTCGTGGCAGCCTTTCCTCTGGCCCCGCTGCTGGCCCTCTTCAACAACATCGTTGAGATCCACCTAGATGCCATTAAGATGATGCGGCTGTACCGGCGCATGGTGCCCAGGAAAGCCAATGACATCGGTGAGGGGGGTCCTGCCAGCACCAGGCTGAGCCCCTGAGCGCCCCATGGCCATGGGACAGCACAGGGAGAGCCACAGGGATTTCCCAGAGAAGCTGCTTCAGACCCTTCCAGAGGCTGAGGGGCTGCTTGGAGGTTCCTTCCTTGACCTGGCCATGCCAAACCTGTTCCTGAGCTGGAATGGTGGCAGTGAGCTGGCAGAGGGACCTCACTGGCTGCTCCTCTCCCACAGGGATCTGGCTGCAGGTCCTGGAGGCCATTGGCATCCTGGCTGTCATCGGGAATGGGCTGGTGATCGCCATCACCTCCGACTTCATCCCTGTGCAGGTCTACAAGTACATGTACAGCCCCTGCTCGAGGGAGAACCGCACTGGCATGGAGTGAGTTCAGTCCCAGGACAGTCCCCACCTGCCTCAGTGCCACCTGAGCTGAGCAGCTGAGCTGTTCCCCAAAGCGAGGTGGGGATAAGGGGGAGCAGGGGTACATTCCCACATGACATCATCTTCAACCTCCCACTCGCATCATCCCTGTGGTGGGTAAACTGACTGGAAAGGGCAGCATGTAACATTGGAGATCTGCAGGATTCCCAGGATGCCAGCACATGCTCTCTCCTGCCCTCCCCCTGCTCCTCCAGACCTTGGCTGACTGACCCAGTTCACTCACACTGGACCCTCAGAGCCCTCCATTTCCATCAGGCTTTGTGAAAGTTGGAAGTGAGAGCCCCAGGTGGGTTCTGCTTCCCCAGAACAGGAGGGTACAGTCCATGCTCAACCTGGTCCTTGCCCACAGCTGCTCCACTGGGTACATCAACAACAGCCTCTCCGTGTTCCGCATCCAGGACTTCGAACCCCACACCAACGTGCCTGACATGCTGCAGGAATTTGATGGGGACCAGATCAAGGAGTGCAGGTAAGAGCAGCCCCCTGCCACCCCCTACCCCGCACCATGACATCCAGGCCAGAATGGAATGGCCTGGGCTGGCACCGATGGGGCTGTGCTGCAGGTACCGGGATTACCGGAACGCCGACGACTACACATACACCGTCCAGTTCTGGCACATCTTCGCAGCCCGGCTTGCCTTCCTCATCCTCTTCGAGGTGAGTGCCTGGGGAGGCAGGAGAGGGCTGGGAAAGGGGTTGGATCTGTGCCTTATGCCTGGGCTGGGAATGCCTGACTGCCTTTGCTTCTGCAGCACGTGGCTCTGTGCGTGAAGCTGATTGCAGCCTGGTACATCCCTGACGTCCCCCAGAAGGTCAAGAATAAATTTCTGGGGAGAAAACACACCAATCTCCGTAAAGAACTGAGGTGGGTGATGTCCTGGAAGGTGCCAGGCTTCAGGATCCATCTGCTCCAGAGCCCCTTTTCCTTCAGAAAAAGAAAAGCTCCAAGTTAAAACTAGAGATTTTGCCCAAGGAGGGACTTTACCTGGGTTTTTCACATAAAATTTGTTTACAGAGAAAGGATTAAGTATTTCAGTGGGAAACAGAACCATTGTAGCTGACCCAGTGCTGCTGTCCCACATGGACTAAGCCCTGCTCTGGGAAGGGCTTAGCCTGACCCCCCTCCACAGCTACCCTGTCCCAGCTGCTGCCCATAATCCTGATGGGTGCAGAGAGTGGAGTTCAGGAAACACCCCGCTGTCACAGCTTTCCATCTCTGCCTTCCTATTGACTGCGGGGTTTTCCACAAAACAGGGATTTCCCACCAACAGCCTGTCATTCTTTCTCCATCTATTTTTGGCAAAAGGCCCTCTTTCCACTCAGTGTTTTTCCACACCTCCCAACTCAGACAGTTCCCTTCCCAACGCCTCTCTCCTCTCTCCCCAGCATGATGGAATACTCCACCGAGGTGTAGCCACCACTCACCAAGGAGAAGAAGAATATGGACTTGAGCCCCTTTCCCAGCCTGGCAGTGCCCGGGGTGCTGAATGAGCCCCACGACATGGTGCTACATGTCCCATCTGGGACTGAGCTGGATTTGATCTGGGAAATGATGACAAGACAGTGCCTTCACAGGAGCAGGCTGCTTTCCAACTTGGGAAGTAAGGACACTGTGGCAGAGCCGGGATGTGCCTCCCCAGCACATGAAGTGGCTGGGACAGAGCTGTGGCACTGGGGACAAACCCAGGGGCAGCACCCGGCTGCCAGGCTGCAGGAGATGACCTGGGTCCTCACCACTCACTTCCTCAAGCACAGGAAAACACCACTTACCTCATTCCAGGCTCCCTCTCCAGCCCTTTTTTTGCACTTTGGCCTCTTTTTCCACTGCCTCCTGTGACCTCCCCACTCTCGCACTGCTGGGGAACTTGTGTCCCTCTTTCACTGCACTCCTCTCCAGCATGACTCCTACATGGCTGCAGCTCCCCCCTGCTGTCTCCATGGACGTTGGAAAAATGCCGTTGTTATCCTGTGTTTTGCTCTGGGCTCAGCCGGGTCCTGACAGTTGTGCCTGGCTCAGCCGCCACCAACCATCGGTAAATAAACACAGCACCCATGTGGACACACAGACTATCACCTGCCACCTGGAATTGCTCCTGCCTTCCTCCTCTGCCGTCCCAAATCATCCCCTGAAACCTTTCTTTGTCTTGGCAGGGAAAATCACAGCAGGTGGGAGCAGCAGTGCCCACTCCAAGGGCTGTGTGGGAGCAGGCTGGTGGGAGGGACGCCAGGATTTGGCCATGAACAGTGGGAATACAGTGCCAGGAGAATGGAAATACCTAGGGAAAATGGGGAAAAAAAGCAAACCCCAAATGATAAAGGTTATCCCACCTTTTCCTTTTAGAGACACCGCTGCTGGTTGAACCCCCCCTACTCCAGACAAAAAGGGTTTGTCTGCAGCAGGAACAGAGTGACACCCCAGGGCTGGATGAGTGACACAGCTCCAGGGGTTCTGACAGGGGATCCGGAGCTAGAAATGGGGGGTAGCCCCCTCTTTTCCCACAGGTAGTAACCCCAACCTGGCTAGACGCCACCCTGACACCACCTGTGTCCCCCAAGGGTCCCATCACAGGCACTTCCCAAGGTGTGGGTTCTGGGGGCTGTGCCCTGGAGATGACACACCCGAGTCAGGATTGCAGGGAAAGGCACCACGGTTAACTCAGCCTCAAAACTTCCCTCCCAAGAGCGTGGAAAGCCACTAAAGCCACTAATAATCCCACAGGGATGGGAAAGAGGTTTGCTGAGCCCTCAGGCTTGTCGTCTTATTCCACCACTGTGACCAAAACCACCTCCACTCCTCCATTTAACTTACCTGCCAAAGGGATAACCCTGATGGACAAAAAAGGTTTTATCAGCTCCTGATTTGCTCCCAAGCCTCCTCACGCCCCTGCCATCCCCAGGACCTGGGCTTATTCCATGTAATCCTTCACCATCCCCCAAATCCAACAGGTTTACACTGGATTTTGCAGCCGATGCATCACAGTGTCCATGACAAGTGGTGAGCAGTGCAGCTCCCTCAGAAAGGGCTGCTCCAACACCTGCTGCCCCAAACACACACAGCCAATGGCTGTGGGGCCCTGGAGCAGGGGATTCTTCCCACACCTCCAACAGGATTCCCTCTGTCCCTCTCCCTCCTACAACAAGCCAACAGCCCTGGTAGTTTTTATCCTAAACAATGAGGAGTCAGAGTCAGGATGTTTCTCCAGGGGAACAGGCCCACAGACCTACCTGTGACCTGTACCTGTTTATTTCTGTGTATATCTATATAGTTATTCAATATACATTTATATATGTTTATAT
>VZTX01027996.1:0-15597 GCA_013400915.1 Pardalotus punctatus
CAGCCTCTTCATCCTCACCCCCCTCCCCGCCACAGATTTCGGCTCTGACCCCTCCAGCACAGCCCCCCACCCCTGGGATGTCTCCCGCAAACTCATTCCCAGTGGACAAGGAAATCTGGGCTCCCAGTCCCTTCCTTACGCCGCATTACTTGTGATGAACTCATTATCTCACAGCCTCTCCCATCCCAGCCCCACCCTCAGGAACATCAGGGACACACAAGTTCCGGTGACACGCGGGATTTAGGGAGGGGATTTGGACACAGCTCCCATTTTTTCAGGCAAAGTCCAGGCTGGAATTACTTTTCCGGGGATGTTTTTGGGGGTAATAAAGCTGGCATCAGAGGAGGGATCATGGGAGAGAATTTGGCTTTGCTGGGACTTGATGTCGTAAACCAAAATTCCTGGATTACCCCTAAATATATAGGGAAACAAGAATTTGACCCCTAGCGCTGAGCATCCTTGGGATGGAGTTAATCCACTTCAGGGGGGAATTTATTTCAATATTCCCAGGGTCGTCCAATATGCTTGAGACTCGAGGAGCTTTAAAATATTTCCCTGAGCCAAAAGGTTGGATTTGATCCTTTTAAAGTCCAGCCAAAATTCCCCAAAAATGGAATTTCCAGAGCTCCACCATCCCAATACCCCCCAAATCTCAAAAAAATCATGGAAAAATACACAGGAGTGCATTATTCGTACAACAACCCCAGCCCCCAACAGCTGGACCAGCTGCCAACATCTGCCCGGTGCCGCACCCAGGCGATCCTGCCAGCATCCCATGAATTGGGTCAATCTGGGGTGCTTTGCCTGGCATGAGGCTCTTTGAAGAAGTGGATTGAGCTGGGGTCAGGTCACCTGGAAAACCTCAACCCAGGTGATGAAATTGGGGATAAAGTCCATCTGGAAATGGGATTTGTCATAAAATTGGGTTGGGCAATGGCAACACAACTTCTGCAGTGATTTCAGCCTTAAAATGTCCTGGCTTGGCTTTTCCATTGGGATTTGGAGCTGGTTCCATAAGGATTTTTGGCTCCTTATCTGGGGGATGCTCCTGGAGCATCCAGGATGTCCAGGTCTAGGGATGAGACCTTAATATCCTCAACATTTGGATTTAACAGCTGGATCTCCCTGGATTTCACTTTTTGTCCGTAAACCTGGATAGGTTAAACCCCAGGATTAGTAAAACTGGGATTAAAGTGCATTAAACCCTCCAGTCCTTGGGTTAGAGAGGAATGGAGAAAAGTTCCATGTCTGAAAAAGCGGGAACACTGATCCAAATAAAATCAATTATTATAATTTAATGTATCCCAATTAATAAATAAAAAGTTTTTCAGTCCAGGCAGTGACTTCCTTGTCCTAAACTGACCTGGTTTTGTTGGCTTTTCACTCAACAAACACAGCAAATATGGAAAAACAAAGGGAATTTCTGGTTTATCCATTAAAAGGGAAAAATTACCCCCCAATTCTGGTTCTTCAGAAGGTGAATTTTCCATTTCATCCCTTATTTTGCACTTTTAGGGCACCATGACGTGGATGAAAACATGGGGAGAAAGGAGGTCGGGGCTAAAAATAACTGGGTGAGTCACAGCCAGCACTGGGAGCATTGTGCCGATGGAGCCAGAGCCGAAATCCATGGGAAGAGGAGAGGAAGAAATCCATCTTCCCTTCGGCTTCACACGTTCATACATGAGGATTCCTAGTCCTCCAAGAAGAAAGAAAAGGGGGGATATATGGATGTTTATATATATACATACATATATATATATATATGTGTGTGTGTGTGTGTATATGTCTATAAATATATCTTTAATCCTGCTTTTCTTTTACCATTCCATAAAACTCCTTGGGATTTCCCAAAGAACCCTAAAACAGCCAAAACAGCAGAAAAAGGGGATTTCCCCCCCTTTCCCATTATATTATGATGAATCAATTCCCATTTGCCTACGATTTTTCCCCTTGGGGAGCTATTTCTGGAGTCAAAGGCTGTTAATGACAATAATTAATCATTAATGATTGCAAGCGGATAATGGCCACTCCCGTGGCTTCATTTACAGGGATGTTCCCTTTTTTGTTTAATTTTTGGATTAATTCTGTGGTTTTATTTCATCCCGTTGCTGTGATGTGGAGAATTCCATGGGGTAATTTTTCTGGGCGATCTGCTGAGTTTTTGGGGTCCAGTCACTGGGATTTTCTCTACCTGGAGAGTAAAAAGGTGGAACAATGAGGAAAAAAGGGTGGAATAGGGAGAAAATGGGTGGAACAGAGTGAAAAAAGGGTGGAATAAGGAGAAAAAATGGTGGAACAGAGAGGTAAAAAAAGGGTGGGACTGAGAAAAAAGGTTGGATAAGAAAGAAAAAAGGTGGAATAAAGGGGGAAAAAAAAGTGTAATAGGAAGAATATGGGTGGAACAGCGTGAAAATAGGTTGGAAGAGAGAGAAAAAAGGTGGAACAAGGGGGAAAAAAAGGTTCATTAGTGAGAAAAAGGGTGAAGTAAGTTTCTCCCTGTTTCTGCCACTCCCAGCACATTCCCGAGGTCCCAGTCCCCGCCTGCAGCCGGAGCACTCGGGGCTTTGGGAGCAGGAATCCTGCAAAGGGGGGTTGGGCCAGAACCCCCAGTATCCCAAAGGAGCATCCTCCCCACTCCAGCATCACCATCCCAGTGAGAATCCACCCCCACCTGCTCAGATTTGGGAATTTTCCAGGTTTTGGGGGGATTTAACTGCGGCAGATCAGAGAATCCCACAGAGTAATCTCGTGTTTGCTCCTAGAGTGATGAATTTCTTTACAGGCCAGTTTTGATCTTCCTATCCCATATTCCCTGCCAGGCTTGGAAAACCCCTAAATCCTGATTTTTCATTCAAAATAGTAATTTTTGGCGACTGTAAGGCATCCTGACAACTTTGGGGCTGCTGGTATGGAGGGATTCTCCTTCCGCCCTTTGGCATCCCTGGAATGCCCGATCACTGGAACCTGTAAAAGGGCTGGAAGAGGACTTTTGGAATAATTTTAGGGGATTTGGGGTCAGAGGGTGCATGGGTGTTGAGTTTGAGGGTGGGAATGATGTCGGGATGTGAGCCAGGTGCTACCAGAGGGTACAGGGTGAGGTGCTCCATGCATCCCACTGCGGAGGGAGAAGGAGATCCCACCTTTTTGGATGCTCCATTTCTAATTAATTAATTTATTTAATAATTTTCCTCTTCCTGCAGAAGGTACATCTTTCTCCTTGGGCCCACTGGAAGAATGCGGGTACAGGTGGCTTTGGCACCCCAAGCTAGAAAACTCTAGCAAGGGAAAAAAAAGCCCCCAAATCCTAATTTCTTCCATTAAAATCTCGGAGGCTCCAGACAAGATGGGCTTTGCCTCCCCGTCACTTACTGGCCTGGGAAGCGCCCACTTTGAGTGCAGGGAAGGGGTCGGAGCAGGCTCCACGGGCAATTCCCGCCCTGAAGGAAGGTGGATTAATCCCCATTACCTAATTAACTGCCTGAATAATAATGAGTCAGGTATTTGTGTGTCATCAGCCCTCAGCTGCAGGGACATGTCAGAAACAGCGAGTGCAGCTCAGCAAATCCCGAAGCTAAAAATTCCTCTGATTCCCCTTTTCCCGTGGCGGGAGCAGCTCCATAGGGTGGGGCCGGGGGCTCCGTCCTCCCAGAACACTGCAGCTCACCTTTTTGGCACCACTGCCCTTCCAGGATGGTGCAGTTTTGTTTGGGGGGATATCATAAATCCAGGTAAATGAGATTAAATTTTTTTGGGTCATTGTTCTCCCAGGATGACACAATTTGATTTTTGGGGGATGTCAACTTCCCAGGATGATTCAATTTGGTTTCCATGGGGTCTCCCATCCTTCCACGATGACACAACTTCATTTTTTGAGGAATATCACCCTCCCAGTGTGATGCGATTTAAATTTTGGAGGGCAATATGAATTTTTTAGGAGCATCGCTCTCCCAACATCAGACAATTTGAATTTGGGGAGGGGAGGTGGGTCCTAACCCTCCCAGGACAACACAATTTGAAATTTTTGAGAGACAGCATCCAGCCAGGCTGAAAAAATTTGATTTTGGGGGTGGTCATTATCCTCCCAGTAGAATGCAATTCCATTTTGGGGGGCATCACCCCTCCAGGATAATGGAATTCATATTCTGGGCAATTATCATCATTTCAGGACCACGCAAATTGATTTATGGGGGGGTGGCATCACCGTCCCAGGAGGATGAACTTGGATTTTTGGGGGGATAGAGCCCAGCCAAGACAATGCAATGGGATTTCTGGGGGGGGTTATCACCCTCCCACTGTGGTGAAAATTGATTTTTGCGGGGTCTAGAGGATTCCCAGGCCACTGTAATTTAATTTTGGGGGGATCACTATCCTCACAGGATGATACAAATGGACTTCTTGGAGGGTACCGTCCTCCCAGGATGATGCAATCAGATACTTCGGGGATCATCACCTGCCCAGGACAGCACAATTCAGTTCGGGGGGGCATTTATCAGCGTTCTAGGATGATGCAATTGGATTTTCTGGGAATAGCACCCACCCAGGAAAATGCAACTTGATTATTGTGAGGTTCTCCCAACACCCCTTCATGTTTCACAGCCTCACCTGGCCTCTCCATAACCCCATTCCCCAAACTCATGACTCAGCAGCTCCCAAAAAACCCAGGAGGCAGATTACAAACTCCTTTCTAAGAGGGAGAAGAAAAGCCAGGCTGACAGCTCACTTCCAAAAAAACCCCAAACCTCCTCGAAAATGCCAGTTTCAGTTCAGGGATTTATTGATTTTTTATTTTTTTTTCTGTTTTACAAATACTCAGGAATAAAAGGTTGGATCAACATCATTGTTATTGTTGTTGTTGTTGTTGTCAGCATCAGTGGGAGTGACAACACAGTGCTTACAATGCTTTCCTCATGGATTTGGTGATTTTCTCCCTAGTTTGGAGGTGATACAAAGCCTTTGGATGAAAGCGATGGAAAACATTCCCAAAAAATCTGGCCTGGGTGGATTTTCTGGCAGTGCTGGGTCACCATCCCCTTGCTTCTCCCAATTAAGAGAATTAAGAGAAGGAAATTGGAAATGCAGCCCCCGCTGCCCCTCGTCGGGAACAATTAAATCCCGTGGGTTAATGAGCAGGATTTAATTAGGAAAAGGGAAAGTCTCCATTCATTAGATGGAAGTGGAGACAACGGAGTGGGGGGCTCAGACCCCCCAGAAATGGGGGGTGATGGGGAGGGCCTGGCTGTGAAAAGGGGGGGATCAATGCTGTTTGCCATGAAATTCCCACATTTGGAGGTTTTCCTGGCTGGATTTGGCCAAGGAGATTCCAAGAGGCTTTTTGGGCCGTACCCAGGAATTTTGCAGGTCTAAGGATTTTAAACCCAAATTGGAGGCTCCAGTGCGTCTGGAATTCACTGATGGCCAAACTGGCTTTGGTATCTCCCCAGGTGGATTTTCCTTCCCCATTCCCGGGGATGTAAATGGGATGGGGGAAGGTAAAAGCCCTGAGGATGTGCTGAAGGGTGGCCAGCAGTGCCCGTCTCTATCCCAAATATCCCCCTGCACCCGGATCCCACGTCCTCCAATCCACCACGCACCACTGAAGGCATCTCCTGCCGTGTTCCCAGGCTTCCCTTCCCACACAATCCCATGCAATCCTATGGAATTCCATGCAATCCCAGTGGAATCTAATGCAATCCCATGCAATCCTATGGATTCACCTGAAGAAATGCCACGCAATCCCATCAATAATCCCATTCAGTCATCCCAAGTAATGGCATTCAATCATCCCATGGACTCCCACGCAATTCCGTGCAATCACCCTATGGAATTCCATAAAATACCATGCAACCAGCCCCCACAAGGAATCCCATTAAATAATCTGTAGCCATCCCATGCAATCATCCCATACAATCCATGCAATCCCATGCAAGATGATGAAATCGCATGCAATCATCCCACGCAATCCCATGTTATTCCTGTACAATTCCCGTGCAATCCCAAAATCCAGCCCCCACGGGCAGCAGCTCTGCTGCATCCCACAGGAAGGGTGGGATGGAGCCAGGGCGAAGCCCCCCGGCACTGGTTTTTAGCACCAAATTCTTTGCATAAGAGGGAGATAGGAAAATGCTGGAAAAGTGCTTCCCAGCACGTCCCAGCATGCCGGGGAACCGGCCTGGCTGCAACCGTCCCAGTGGGATTGGGGGATGCCCAGGACATCCCATAAAGTCCAAAAACATTCCCCATTGGGGTCCCTTGGGTGCTTCAAGCCACCATTTTGGGAGTGAGGGGTTTCAGCAACACACACCAGGATAGTGAGCAGTGCCAGTGGGATGGATCCAAATTTTTAGGAATGTCAAAGCGAGGTCACCCCAGATCCTGCTGGGGCTTGCCCATTCCCACGCAGCCGCTTTGATCCCTCCTGCACTTTTCGGTCTCTGACATTCCTGTGGTTTTGGAATTTTACCCTGTGTTCCTCAGCCTGGGATTCCAGATGGATTTTTCCCTCTTTTCCACATTTCCCAGCTCATTGAGAAGGGTCAGCATTTTAGGGCTTAATCCCCATTTGCCATGGACCTCCCAAAAACGCGGGTTAGCCAAAAAACTGTCCCTTCCCAAAACCAAGGTCAAATCCTGGCAACACCCTCTGAAAACCACCCGAGCCTGGAGCTGCCGGGACCTGCCCTGCTCGGCCACCACAGCCCCAAAATTCTGGGGGGTGGGGTCAGGTCAGGGCTTGTTGCTGCCTGTTGCAGGAGGCAAGGCTGGCCTGGGAAGTGTTGCTCTGGATCCAAGAAAAGGCTGAGTCTAGGGAAACTCATGACATGGATAGGCACCATTTCCCAGTGGGACTGGGGGGGCCGTGGGGGATTAAGGAGATTGAGGGGCAAAGGACATCTCTGGGGTGAAGGATATCCATGGGGTGAAGGACACACTTAGAATGAAGGACGTCTCCGGGGTGAAGAACGTCCATGGGGGCGATCAAAGACATCCATAGGGTGAAGGACATCCATAGGGTGAAGGATATCTGTGCGATCAAAGACATCTGCAGCGTGAAAGACATCCATGAGGTCAAGGTCATCCATGGGATGAAGAACACCTGGAGAGTGAAGGAAGTTCAGGGAATGAAGAACATCTGCAGGGTGAAGGACCTCCATGGAGTGAAGGAAATGTGTGCAGGAATGAAGGGTCTCCGTGGGGTGGACATCGCCTGGGGTGAAGGACATGTGGCAGGGAATGAAGGACATCCCATGGAGGAATGAAGGACATTCCCTGGGGTGACCACGGGCAGATGTCCTGGAGCACCATTTGAGCAGGGCCCCAGTGAGAGGTCCTGCCTTGAGGACACCTGGGGAGAGGTCACTGTGGGGTGGGGTTGGATTTTGGGGTGAGGCCCTGGCCAGGCTCCAGCAGCACCTCCGTGCTGTGGGAGCAACAGCAGCAGGAGCAGGAGAAGGAGCAGGAACAGCTTCTTCCTCATTCCAAGCCCTTGCACACGGGTGCGGTGGGCGTGTGTCGGCCTGATGCAGGCGATGGGCATCATCTTGCCCAGGAGCTGCCTCCTCGCTGCCTCCTCATCCCCACTTTGGCCATCTTTTGGGATGTTCCAGAGCTGGATGACGGAAAAAATCCAGGATTTGGATTGGAGAGCAGCACGGTATCCAAGACCATTTCCCAGGGTCACACTCCCTGGCAACAACCACAGGAGTGAGGGGGCTCCCACTTCCTGTATCCCCCCACATGCCCACATCCCACCTGCTTGCTCAGGAGCCAGATTTAGGGAATTTGCTCCCAAAAAATCTCTCAGTAGATTCCCAGCCCCCAGGCTGTGGGTGCTGGTGCCAGGTGTGGGTGCTGGGAGCTCATCCAGCTCAAGGCCTTTTTGTTAATGGACATATTTTGAAGTTTCCTTTCTACAAGATTGGGACATCCCAAGGAAAACAGGAGCGCTGGGGGTTCTGGTGGGAGTCTGGGATAAGGGCTGGCATTGCGTGGCCCAGCTGCCCCCACAGCCCCTCGCACTGGAGCCCCCCACACTCCCTCTGCACATTCCCTGCTCACACTCACTGTGTTCACACTCACCCCTTTGTACACTCACTCCCTTCACACACTCGCTTCCTGCTCAGCTCATTCCGCACTTGCTGCCTTTACACACTCGCCCCCATTCCAAGCCTCTTCCCCTTTCACACTCGTTCCCTTGCTCCCCTGTTCACACTCCCTCCCTTTGCATACCTGCTCCCTGTGCACACTGCACACGCATGCTCCCCTTCCATGCTTGCTCCCTTTGGAAGTTTGCCCCCCTGGAGTGCTGGGTCCCTTTGCACACTTGTTCCCATGTGTTTGTTCCAACACGGCCTTGCTGCTCTTGCACACCCGGTCCCTTTTCCACTCACTCCCCCTCTGTGCTCACTCCCCTTGCACACTCATTCTCCTTCTGCTCTCAGTCCCTTTGCTTGTGAACTCCCCTTGCACACTCAGGTGCTCTGCAGCTTGGTGCCCTTCTAGGGTTGTTCTCCTTGCACACTCACTCCCTTCTACCCTTCCTCCTTGTGCACACTCACTTCCCTTGCTCACTTGTTTCCTTCATATATTTACTCCCCTTGCACACTCCCCATTCCCTTCCATCCTCCTCATTCTCTTGCAAACTCCTCATTCCCTTTCACACTCCCGCTCCCTCGCACACTCTCTGTCTTGCACACCTGCTGCTCACAAAGAGCCATGGGGCCAAATAAACCCAGGTAAAGGTTTATTCCCTTTGCCCCTCAAATTCCCAACCCTCCCTCAAACATGTGATCTGGGGGGTGCAGGCCCGACCCGCCCCGCCCCTGGCCTGGAGCTGTGTTTTGCCCCCGTGCTGCAGAATCCCAGATTTGGGGTCCCTCCGAGCGGGACCGAAGCCCCTTTCCCACGCGCCGGCCCCCCTGGGGTTTTTATCGCCGCCCCCTGCAGTGGGAGCTTTTCTCTCCCTTCCCTTCCCCTGCCCAAGGTTTCCTCCCGGCTTCCTGGCCCGCCTGTTTATTCCCAAATCCCAGATTTCTTTGTTTGCCCGACAGTAATTTTCCATCGAGGCTCCAAATCGCGCATTGCCCACCTGAAAAATTCATGTCCCTCCGAATAAAACCATCACATTTGTGGGGTTTATAGACACAAACCTTTGTTTGTTTTCCCTCCAAATCCGAAAAATTCATTACCCCAGAAGGTGGGAAAATAAATTTGGGAGAAAGAACCAAAAAAATAAAGTTATAATAAATGTATTTTTGCATGGACAACCTTGCCCAAAAAATCAAAACTTAAAAAAATTTGGGGAAAATTATAATTTTTTATCCATCAAAAATTGATTGGCATCAGGCTCTGGGATACCAGGGAGCAGTGGAAGGGTTTTATTCCTGTGCTGTGGATATAAGGACTTGGGGAGTGTTTTTCTATGGAGGAGAATCCTGAGGGTGCTGGTTTGGGATGAGCCAGGAGCTGGTACCCAGGTGGGATGACTGGCTGAGATGCTCAGACACAGGAATATTATTAATAGAAATAAAATATTGATTACATATTAATATATAGGGGGGCTTGGGTGGGTTTTGAATGAAGAAGCTGCAAAATTAGATGCAAATATATATATTTGGGGGTTGATTGGGATTTTTTTCACAAGAAAGACACAATAAAATACATATATGGAGGTTTTGGGCTCTTTTTTGCACTAGAAAGCTGAAAAAATATAAATATATATTTTTAAATATATATATAAGGAGGGGTTGAGGTTGTTTTTCCACTAGGAAGTTACAAAATCAGATAAAAATGTTGTTTGAGGGTATTTTTGTATTAAAAAGCCACAAAAGTCTATTTATTTTAAAAAATATATATATGGCAGATTTGAGGGTCCTTCTGCACTAGAAAACTGTAAAATTATATACAAATACAGAGAGAAGGTTTGGGGTAGGTTTTGCAGCAGAATGCCACAAAATTATGCATCAATTTAAATATATGGAGGGTTTGGTGATTTTTTGTATTAAGAAGACACAAAAATGTATGAAAAAAAATTCTATTGGGGGGGTTGGGGGTCTTTTTCACTTGAAAGCTGCAAATTTATATCTATATCTAATAGATGAGATACAAATAACATTAATATGTCATATAAACATAATATTGTCTAAAACAAATATAATATTCATTGTGATATGTTGCACAATAAATATATGGCTATATATTTTAAATTTATAATATAATATATATAATATCATATCATATAGGATAATATGTATAAAATACATAATACTTTATCTATATAATAAAATATAACATAGAATAATATAATGGAGTAAAATCAAAGCAGATAATTATTCACATTTCAATACCAATATAATATTATCTAACGATGACTAAAGAAAGCCAGAATTAATAAAATATACTCAATAAATACTCTCAAAATTCTGTATTTTGATCTTTCAAATCCCATGGAAAAGCCTTTTCATCCTTTAGTCTCTTTTCCCAAGGAAAAGTGGTGCAAAAACTCCCGAGTCAGAGAAAGGCGAGCCCATGGGAACTCGTGACACTGATGGCAGCAGACTTGAGACCTCAGATCCCACCACAAGATGTGATTGTGGGGTGGATTTTTCATAATTTTTTCAAAATTTTCCCTTCAAATCCCTCTGATAGGGGGAAAATGTGGTTTTTTTGGTTTTTTTTTTTTCATATTTTCTCTGATATTTCCATGATTTTTTTTTTCCCCACAAAATTTCACCCTTAATTTCCACCAGTGGGGGGAAATATGACTTTTTGGGGCAGATTTTCCGTACATTAAGAAAGTTTGAGCCGTGGGTTCACCAGCCTGGAGGGAGGCTGAGAGCATGTGAACTTGTGACACTGTAGAACCGGCCAGGGGGTCCTAAACACCGCAGGGAGACTGGAATAGTGATATTCTGGGGAGAATTTTCCACAAGTTTTCCACAATTTCCCCTTTAAATAACACCAAGGAGGAAATTCTGATTTTTTTGGTGCAGATTGTCCAAATTTTTCCCAAAATATTACCCCTTAGATCGAGGAGGGAAATTGTGATGTTTTGGAGCAGATTTTCTGTAATTTTTCCACAATTTCCCCCTTATATCCCACCAAGAATGGAAATTGTCATTTTTGGGGGCAGATTTTCGATGTTTTACCCCAATTTCCCTCTTAAACTCGGCCCAGGGGAGGAATTGTGATTTCTGAGGGAGGATTTTCCATCATTTAGGAGAGGCCAATCCATGGATAAAAGTTTTTTGGGATGTGCCTCCAGCATCCCAGCAGCTGTGGGTACCACGGGTGATGTGGGCAAGGATGCAGGAGCTGCAGCATCCTCCAAAATCCCCAAAACTGCCTTTTTTTAAGGAAAAGCCTTTTCGAACGTGCTTAACCCACGATGGAATTTTTTTCCATGTATTTTTGGGCTCTGATTCCCTGGCCAGGGAGATGCTGGGGGCTTGGTGCCTGCGTGGGTTGTTTTCCTCTTCCCAGAACAGCTGGAGAACAAACTAAAAAATAATAAAATAAAAAGTAATCAAATCAAGCCCAGACGGGGCCATTCCCGGGGCAGGAAAATTCCAGAAAGATGGGAAAAAAAAGTGTTTATTTAATTTAGGAAACGCAAAAAAACCCCTCCCGGTGCTATTGACGGCGGGATGTGGCTTTGTGGGGGGAACAAAGGGCCGGGAATCCCCGCGGGGAGGAGGAAAAGGAGGAAAAGACGAGGAGGAAGAAGAGGATGAGGAAGAGCAGAAGGAGGTGCAAGTGCTCTTTATCCGCTCCAGCGCCAAGTCCTTCCCTCCCTAGAATTCCCTTCCCGGCAAAGCGACATCCTGGGAGCGCAGGGGGAGGGAAACGGGGAAATAATAAATCTAATTAATGGAATTCGTGCATTGGGTTCAGTTTTACATCCTTGGGTTTGAATGTGCTCGAATTTGGGATTCTTTCCTCGCAGTTTTTAATTTTATTTGTTGTCCATATTTTTATTTAAATATTCTTTGGGTTTATTGTTATTTTTATATGGTTTCACTTTTATGTTATTTTAATTTTAGTGTTTTAGTATTTTTTACCATTATTTTAGTTTTTATTAGTTGGTTAGTATTCATTTATTTCTCATTCAGTTTTATGGTTTTTTTAGATTTTTATTAATTTATAATATATTTTTCCATTAGCTTTCTATTAATTTTTATATTTTTTATTTTTTTTTATTCTTTTGGGTTTAATTAATTTTTTATATTTTTTACATTTCTATTTTTTTATTTTTGCATTATTTTATTCCTACATTCTTCTCATTTCTATATTTTTCACGTTTTTGTATTCTTTTTTATGTCCATTCTTTTCCACTTTTATCGATTTTACTACTCTATTTGTGCTTTGCTTTTTGTAATTAATTTATTGTCACTTTACTCTCCATTACTTTGAGTGTGTATTATTTTATTATTCCTTTTTTATTATTTTATATTAATTTTCTTCTTCCTTTAGTTTCCTTTTGTATCCAGGTGATTTTATCCTTTCTTTTCCTGGCTTTAATTTTCCATTATTTTACTTTTCTATTCTTTATCTCCATATTCCCATTTTTACCCTCCTGCATTTATTATTTTTACCTTTTTTTTCCATTATTTTAATTTCTCTTCATTACCTTTTACACTATTTGACTTCCACATCATTTTCCTTCTCTATTCCTTCATTTTCAGATTATTTATTATCTTTTCCCCGTTATTCTGTCACTAAAACACGAAATTTTGCCTTTTTCCAACTGTTGTTCAGGACATCCAGCCTTAAAGGGGTATTTTCCATCTGCCATCTCCAATCCTGGTGATTTTATCTCCTGAGTTTAATAAAACATGGGGCGAAATCCAGTTAAAAACTGGTTTAGACCAGTAAATGAAACAGTTCTCAGATAATAAAAATTATCATTAATGAATGGCTGTTGCTGTTGTTGTTGTTGATGGGGGGTGGAAAACAAAGGAGTTTGGGGGCACAAGAAGGGGGCGATTATTTTAGGCTGGGTTTATCTTTGGGCCAGATGTAAAATTTTGGGAGCTGTACATGGAGCTCCGTGGGGACCCCCCCCAGGGGAACAGGTCCCTGGGGGACCCCACACTGGAAAAAATAAATTTATTGGGGGGCACAGTGCTGTAAAAATGGGTTTATTGGGGACTGTCGAGCTGGAAAAGTGAATTTTTGGAAGACTCCAATGGTGCCAAAAATGCAAATCTCATGGGGAGCCCTGAGATGGAAAATGGGGTCTCCTGGAGGAGCAATGGGTTGATTGGGGCACCCTACACTGCTGAAATGAGTCTTTTAGGGGATCCCACACGTCCCAGATAGGTTTATTGGGGTTTTCAGAGCTGCAGACTGGATGTTTTGGGGAACCCCATGGTGCCAAAAAAATAGGTTTTTTTGGGGACCCCAACAGCGCAAAACTGGGTCCCTGGGGAGCTGCAGAAATGGGTCAAATGCTGCAAAAATTGTCCTTTTTGCGGGGACCCCAACACTGCAAAAACGGGTCTTGTGGGGCACCCCAAGAGTGCAAAAAAAGGGTCTTTTGGGGGACGCCAAGAGTGAAAACTGGGATTCTTGGAGGAGCCCCTGCTGCAAAAACGGATTTTTTAAAGGGGATCCCAATGCCATAAAATTGGATCTTGCTGGGGACTGTGTGATGCAAAATTGGGTCTTTTGGGGAACACCAAGAGTGCAAAAAAAGTCTCTTGGGAGACCCCATAATCCAAAATGTATCTTTTTGGCAGGGATCCCACATGGTAAAAACGGGTCTTTTGGGGGTCCCAAGGGCAAAATTGGTGTTTTGAGGAACTCCAATCCCACAGGGGACCTCCAATGGGGGACTCTGAGCTGCAAAAATTTGGTGGGACCCCAATGCTTCAAAAATTATTTTCCTGTGAAACCCCACCTGCAAAAATAGGTTCATTGGGGGACCCCACCCTACAACCCCCCCATTGCAATCCCACAGGTTTAACTTTGGGGAGGGAACCCCTACATTTCAGTTTTGGGATCACACAGATTTTGGGGCACAACCAACACTGACAAAACCTTTTCTGCACCAAACAGGGATTTTGGGGGCTTTCTCCACAGGTTTTTGCTTCAATCAGAGCACGGGGCTCAAGGTATTAGAGGATTATCCAGGGAAATCTCACCCCTGAGCCCTGGGGGTCACTGCCAGCTCCATCATTTCCCAAAATTCGGCTTTGGGAAGGGTAATACCCATTTGGGATTTCAAGGGCAATTCCCATGTGGAACAGGGTGGGAATTCCATCCAGGATCTGGGACCCTTGGACCCCGACATGCAAATCTGGGGGGCATTTTCTTAAATCTGGGGTGCATTTGTGGAAATTTGGGACCCCTTTTGGAAACCAAAACCCCTCTGATGCAAACCTTCCTCCCATCTTGGGAACTTAGTGTGTCTTTCCTTGAACTTGGGGGGGCTTTCTGCAAACCTGGGACCCCTTTATGAGAATGCTTTTTAGAGAATCTGGGATCATTTTTAGGGAACCTTTGGAATTTTTCTCAAGTTTGGGAGCCCTTTTAGTGAATCAGGGCTCCTTTTTTTAAACCTAGGGCTCCTTTTAGGGTATCTGGGACCTCTTTTAGGGAACCAGAGCTGTCTTTTTTCAACCCTGGAACCCCATTTTTGGAAGTTGGGTGCTTTCTTACATTTAGGGGGAGGATTGTGAATCAGGGCTCATTTTGTTCAACTTAGGGTTATTTTTCTTAAACCTGAGACCCCTTTTCGGGAAACTTGCACCCCTTTTAGGGAACCTGGGGTGTCTTTTTGCAACCCTGGAACCTAATTTTGGAAATCAAAATCACTGTTTTAGAACCCCATTTTGAGGACTTGGAGCACCTTTTCTTAAACCTGAGGAGGGTTTTTTGGCAATCAGTTCTCATTTTCTGAATCTTGAGGACTTTTCTTAAACCTGGGACGCCTTTTTGCAAACCGAGACCTCCTATTGTAAATTTACCGCCCCGTTTTGCAAACTTGGTGTGCCTTTTTCCAAACATGGAGCCTCCTGCGTCCAAACCTGGAGAGGGGTCCCTGGCCATGAAAGAGAGGGGGTTTGGGGGCATCTTAACAGATAAAATAGGGACTAATTTATGATTAATGCTTTGCTTAAACTCAAAAGGCTGTGACTTCTTATTATTTCTCTCCAGAAGCTCCAATTTACCTAGGAAAATTAAAATGTTGATGGATTTTTAACATTCACTCCTATTTCTGGACATTCTTTCTCCTATCTGAGTGGATTTTTAGCTTTTATTCCCATTCCCAGACATGTTTTCTCATTTCCAGGCAGGAACAAGCCCTTATTTCCCCTTAAACCCCCCAAAACCATGCCTAAAAGCTGCAGAAGGCTGATTGAGGGCAATGTTAGGTATTGAGATTCCCATAAACCTGGTTGTGGGATTTGGGGGCACGTGCCCCAGCAGGAAATATTTTCAGGCATCTATAGTTTGATTTCACTGTTTAATTAATAATAGAGCTATTCTTTGTTAGGAGCTGCTGGGGGATTACACTGGAGGCAGCTGAGCTTGAGGCTGGATTCTCCTTTCCCAAGTCAGCTCCTTTGCTGGGAAAAGGGGTTGTTAATTTAT